>CM068968.1:63539242-63549762 GCA_035128595.1 Eptatretus atami | reverse complement strand
ATAACTATGTTGAGATCCTATCACTGAAACCCACAAATTTTGGAAATGTGATTCTACCTTGAGTCTTGATAGATGTTATATTTTTTGAGATGAAATGGGGTTCTGCTTATAAAACTCACAATGGAACGTATTTGGAACTCAACAGAAGTGTTACCTGGGACTAAATGGGGTTCTGCACTGATAACTCCACAATTGATACGTATCTTGGAAAACTCAACGAATGTGTTATACCTGGAACTTGGAAAGTTGGTTATTTATGAGACTTGAAATGCTAACCACTCTTGGATCTAAACCTATCAGAAATTTGACTCCCCCTTTCTACATCATCAACCTGGAAAGCTGAAAAAGACACAGAATGGAAGAAGAAAAAAACATAAAAAATTATATATGTTAGTCTGGAGAAAGTGCAGACTTACTCCCCCTTTCTACTCATCAAACCTAAAGCCTGAAAGAACAGAATGGAAAAGAAGAAAAAAACGAAAAATTATATAGGTGGAAATCTCATTTTGAAAAAACATTGTGTGGTGGACCACACATACAACACAACACCACACACACAAACAAGCAAAAGTTAACCTTGACTATTCAGTGAGGATTCTTGTTTGGGGTTCACAGATCTAGAACGTTCCCCCACTGCACACACACAAACAAAACAAAAGTTAACCTTACTAATTCAGTTGAGATTCTGGTTTGGGTTCACAGATCTAAGAACGTCCCCCACGCAAAAAAAACCCCACACACAAAACAAACAAAGTTAAGCCTTGACTATTTCAGTTGAGGATTGCTTGTTTGGGTTCACAGATCTAAGAACGTTCCCCCACGCACACACACAAACAAAACAAAAGTAAGCCTTGACTATTCGGTTAGGATCTGTGTTTTGGGGTTCAAGATCTAAGAACTCCCCTTCACAACAATTATATACTTTATACACCGAGTGTCCACAAACGGTGTGTATAGTCTAGGAGGAAAAGGAGACGCCAACCCATTCACCCCGACATTGAATTCGACTGAGTCGACTATCATTAATCTGCCTTAGTTGTGTGTCTTTTGTAATCCTGTGAATAAAAAACCTAAAATAACTTCCCCCTCTTTAAATCATACCGGTGATCTGTATAAGTCCAAGGAACCGATCTATACAGAAACAATTTAAAAGTCTTTCGTCCATCGTTCAGTAAACCTTTTCAAAATGAATTTCCACCTGTATATCTTACGATATCACCAAACTTTGAACTTATGTTTCTGACATTAATCTCTTTTTCAATATTTTAATTTTGTAAATGTTTCTGATGGTTCATATTTGTTACTATGAATCGTGTATTATACTATCCACAAATCCTGAATAAAAGATAAACCATTGTTCTTGTACCGAGTTTGTGTGAATTTTTTTATATTAGTCTCCTTTTAAGTACGAGTTTTTTTTTTTTTAAAAAGACGTATATCGTAGTAAGAAAAAAAAAACATTTTTTTTTTCAAAAAAAATTTCTTTTATAATCAAAAGATATATTTCTTTTGACATTATGTACTTACCCTATATAGATAATTTATTAAAAGACCGATTTCATATACAATGCCAAGAATTTCCGATATGAAAACTTACGTGTGGTTAAGTTAACATACCCATTACCTAAGTCGTTCAATCAACACAGGTCCTTCCCTTCAGTTAAAGTTACTGGCCAAAAATTGTTAATGAGCTTTTATTTAATTAATACGTTCTTAATTAGGAACAAAACTCATCCACTAATGTCTTGTTATTGAAAAACTCTTACCTCATCAGTCCCACAATTTTTAAGTTGTCTCTCTACTTCTATTAATATCTGTTGAAAGAGCTGACATCAAGAGAAATTACAGGATGTCTTGTTTTTATATGAGTTACAACCCAAATGGATATCCTACTCCTCAAATCAATATCTGATATAAAGCAATACTATTAACCCCCTTCTATTATTAGAAAGTTCAATCAAAATCAGACGAATCCATATAATAAATTCAACTTCCTTTTTATAACCCTCCGTGATCTAACGAAAACTTTGAATATGTTATTAATTCATCAGCTAATAATCCTCTCATTCTTAATGAGCACTCATTGAAGTCTATAAAGTTTTTTGACTTTTCCAAGTCGCAAGTTTGCAATCAATTTAGCACTGACTCATCTTCTTCACGAGACGAATCAACTTTCTCTCAAGTGGTTGATTTTGTATCGAGGAACAAAATGTACATATTCTACGACAATTTCTTACTTAGTCCGGACATCAATACTTTTTTCTTCCTAAAAGATGTGTCCGGATGTCACTTCCATAATCAATACATTCTCATGCACAAATCATCCAACCTTTTGATCCGGTGTGTACTACCAATAGTTTAGAGATAGATCTGCCTTACATCTAATCTTTTATTCGCAAGTAGTCATGTGACCACAGAAAAATAACCTGTAGATGTAATTCCCCTGTATCCTGGAGTTTTAGTTTGTAAATTTACTTCCTCCCACTTGAGATCATCCTAAAGCGTTTGAATTTTAGAGAATAAATTGATTATTATTTGAAAACCACACACAGAACAGTTATACCGCTTTTTTGTATAATACACTTCCCTTATATTTTTAAACTCTTTTAAATTATAGTGAAATATTGTTTAGTATTCGTTTAGATTAATTTTAACCATTTGAAACTAGAATAAAACCCTCATTATTTATGTAGAAAAATCGCAATGAGGCAAGATAAACCTTTTAGTTTCCAAGCATGCACATTTGAATATCTGGATAATTTTAAACATTTAAAGTAATCCTTAAGAATGCCGTTGCACTCTCGTCCGGGTCCATTTCACAAGAAAAACTGTGAATTAAATGTGTAATAGCTTGACGAGTGATCAAATAGTCATGTGAAGAAAAACCCATATTCAATGAGACTTTTTCAAGTCTGTTTCCTCCATCGGTTGGTTAACAGTTATTTTCCTTCTACACGCATCATATCTGCCTTTTTGAATCTCACTGTCCAACATACTGTTTAGTATTTATTTTGTCTCCCCTTTCCTCCCTCTCTCCCTGATCTCACAACCTTCTTCCTCTTTAATCATCCCTCATCTCTTTCTCTCTCTTCTCTCTTTGTCCTGCCTTGCAATTCTCTCTTAACTGTCAAATCCTTAACTAACTCCAATATCTCTCTCCTTCTCCTCCTCACTCCGTCTACTCTCTCTTTCCCTTTTCCTCCTTCCTCTCTCTCTCTCCCTCTCTCTCCTTGTTCCTTCCTCCTCTTCCCTCTCTTCAACTCCTTCCTCTCCTACTATCCTTGAATCACTACACCCCATAGAATATACAAAAACATATATTCACATGAGTTCTTTTATTCCATGATCCATAATAATTTTTTTTACACACAGGTAATAACCGAATAAAGACATTTCTTAATCCTTGACTCTAGAATGCGACCTTTTCCGTTCCCTAATAACCTTAATATCAATTTGGCCCAAGTCCCATTTATGTTATACTCTATTTTAGTAGTCGACTACCCATGTTTTCTCAGTTAATTCCCTCACACTGTCTGAGTTTATCGTCATAGCATCAGTACTAATGAGCCAATCTTTTATTGAATAATACTTCACTTTTAGTTTATGAAGCACCATTTTAACTCCAATTAGCGAATACCCTTTTCTCTTAAGTATGCTTTGTTTCACACAATTCTATAATATAATTTCTTGACTAATTACTATGCTCGTCATTTATGGTATTTAGAGAGATATATGGTGAAAGGTTTAATATATCTAATTACTCTAGCTAATACACTTTTCCTCGCGCCCATACTTACCTCATGGAGTTAACATTTGGTAGTTCGCCTACTTATCCATTTCATATAATTCCTTGTTGTCTCAGTTAAGTCTCATAGATAGCCCGCACAGAACAAAAACCCAAGTATTTATATTACTACCTTATTAACTTCTTTTATTGTTGTTTAGCTATAGTAGCTCACAAAGAAACTCATTCTCCCTAACATATATGTGGAATAAATTTTGCATATTCTTCTCTTCTAATCCCGAGAGATGTTAATGCTCGCTATGTCTTCGGATCGTTAATTCAAGTAAAAGACGGTTCTATCCGGTATTTATCGCCTTAAAATGCTTCACTCATACCCCCACTCTGTCTCTACTATTAGCATACCCCAGCTCCACAGCGGCCCGTTCTTTTATTAGAAAAATTTTTTTATTTTAATTCATTCGAACTGTTGACTGTTTGTATACCTGGAAGATTAAAATCCACACTTCTGTACTTGGGAAAACACAAGCCGTTTGTTAATCAGAAATTTGATTCACTGTAATAAATCGCTTCTAATCTCACCAAGTCAAATTAATAAAATTGGCCGTCAATTTTTCGACAGCATTAGAGGATCAATTTTGTTCAATTTTATAAGCCATCTTCAATAGTAAGGTTATTGTTGCGTAATAATTAGTTACTAGTCGTTCTACTTGTGTAATATTGATAAATCAATATCCAGTTCTTGATACACCAATATATAGATACCATTCTATTCGCAAACTAAGTCATTTAATTTAGATTAAAAACACGTATCATAAAAAATGTAATTATCTTCTATTGCCCAACACGTTGAAGCTTGATCTAACACATATAACTAATGACCATCAACTATTTGGAATTTTAATTCTGACTAGAACAATGTGTTCGCAACACACCATTCTACGATAAAGAATTTGTTCCCATAACTTCAACAGATGTGAAGACAACAATAAACTCATCAACAATAATATGATCTCCTGACTATTACAATAAGTAACAAAACCTCAATTGAGAAGCCCGATACCCTTATGAAGTATCTCACACCATTCATAAAAATAATCTTAGTATGCTTTCGCACATGATTCTCAATTCATCTCTTCCACCCTACAAAGTAAAACCCACATATGAATTTTTAAGGTGCTGACAATTATTTGACTAAGTGTTTAATTTCTCGATGTGAAATCTTTCCAAATCTTTTAAACATCCCAGCGCATCAAGTGCCTCAAATTTATTTATTAGAAAAATATAATCCATGACCCTGTAGTTAATCCTTTACACGCGCTTTGCGATTTAGAGTAGAAAGCATATATCTCCAACTACAATCCCTCGCATATCAGGCAGACTATACAAGTTTTTCAGCAACAAATCCATACCATTACACCACTTCCCCGCACTAATGTTAATCCAACTCTTGTACTGTCCCTTCCATTCTTTTTGAGCCTGGCATTATAGTCCTTTTCCTTTCATTGCAGTTATTCACGCTGCTGAATCATCACCCGTCAACCGCTCCCACACGACCCCCCGATACTTAAACCAGCAACAAAATAATAGAGAATGTAAATATGACCTAAGGTTGAACCAATCATCAAAACATCCGACCTCTTTACCCTGAAGATATTGGTTTCAAATCACGATTCTTGTGCATTTGTCAGTTTTAATTTTAAGTGACCAGTAGTCGTTTCTATATGATTTAACCGTTATCTCTTGTGATGCAAAAACATCAATTCTTTACTGCTCCTCTATCTCACTGAAAACGCTATTATTACGCATATAATCCCTACCACAAGGCTTGCTTTGAAATTTTTGATATCACAATGATATACGTGTTACTGCGAAGATTGATTTAGAATTAAGCATCTAATACCCTCTATGTTCACAGATAACTTTTAGCCCATCACTTTTATTTAACAAAATTAAATTAGTCGGGACAAAATCAATAACATGACATTTATACTGATATAATCTCATTATTCGACTGTTCTCCCACAAACTTAAAGCCGCATAGACAATAGATTACCAATACTTCTTCATCTTCTTCTGCCATCTTTCAATAACTGCTTATAGGAAGTATCGCGACGTCCCACATTTCCTCACACTTTAAATAAGTTCTTCTCGAAATTCGTATTGCGTCTCAGGTCAAACTGCCATTAATTCGACACCTTGCCCCGTTTGGCGCTACTACACACTTCTTTCAAGAGTGTTTTGAACCTGTGCTTCATAATACTCATATAATAATGATGGATTTAATCTCATAAGTTTACGCATTACTTTCACACACCTTTTGTAAGATTTGGTACGTAGCATCAATGCCCCAAAATCACTTTTATAATTCTCCCAATTATAATTCCATATCTTTCATGCTCGATGTTGACCAAGAAAATTATACGCATCTTAGAAAAACACGAAGTGTCTTCACCTTCGCATTATCACTCAAACCATTGCATAAGGTCATATCCATTCTTTTGAGTGACCTAGTCGCAACCTATCTACACATCTGGCTATTTTAAAAAATGATCCAACAGAAGAGTATCTCATGGCATTCCATCCTATATCACTTCCAATTCCAAGTGTAATTGGTTAAGTCTGAGACTTCTAGAATCTCGAACTGATACCTTTCGAACTGAACCAAGCGCCAATAAATCGATACACCGATGTCTTTGAAGTAGATGATCCCTGTTTCCTTTCAATACATCTATCATGTTTTACATACGGTAGTGTATTTTCACTAAGACCTTTAAAGGTCATTATAGACTCAAAGTATCAAATTAACTTAATTGATTATTACTTGTTAACGAAATACCCCCAAAGAGTTTCTCAGCTCAGATAACATTCGCCAACAAGTATCTATTTTCTAACCATGTACTATCATTCTCTCGTTACTGCTAAGCTTCAATCGTCTGATCTATATTAAAGATACCATTGCACAAGAAACAATTTAATTATCACATCATGATTCTATCCTAAAACTCCATAATGACTATTCTCACTATAAGAGAGAACTAGCCACAGTCATAAATCTAATTACGCTTCCTTTTTAACCCTACCTACTCGTTCCAGACTGTACATACCATCTCGACCTCTTTCTATTATGTATCGCAGTTGTTCTCTGTTTGTTGTTGCATGCCCGTGTTTCAGACATTCTACAGCTGTAATTAAGTTCCTGCCTAACGACTAGCCCGGAGCGACAAATTTCCACTATCATCACACCACCAACAACTGAAACTCTCATTAACCAATCATTCAATCAACTATTCACATACAACAACAAAACAACATAACAACTCACCGCCACACTAATCCACTCCCATCTCATCTGTTTGTACCTGTATATGTGACGAAATACTGACACTATCAAACATTTCCGAGTAAGGAAACATTAATAACGAGTTATAAGTCTGTTTTATGTGTTTCCCAGCTTTATTGTAGAATGTATAATTTGCAACAACAAAAAATCTTAATCGGATAATTCAAATAGTATTTGTTATATTTATTTCAAAACTTATTTATATATTAGTACCATTTGTACTATTCCATGATCTGTTCCATTATTGTACATATTATTATATCTTGAATAATCTTCTTTTTTAAGTTAGGATGTATTGTAGCACCCCATAACAATAATAACTAAATAGTTCATTCACAAAGTGTAAGTATATGATATTTACTACATTCTAATTGCTTCCATACTGTATTTATTATGAATAAAAATGTTAAAACTTTTGAAACCCTGATCTCAAGTATTCGAATATATTATTCTTTCGTCTTTGGGAGATACAACTGAGTTTGCCTTTTTAATTTTCTTTATAATCATGCTATTGGTAATATTTATAGACCTTTGGGTCATACTTATTCTAATACATCTTTATAGCACTTAACACATTCCCACAGCAGGAAGCATGTTGAACAATTATATTGTGTAGTTTAAAACACCTTAAACCGAAAATTACCTCACTAAACTGTAGTAAATTAGTTCAATTAATTACGACGCCGAATTCATCATGCGAAATGATGTCCGACACCCTTGTCTATAGTTATATGTATTCCTGTCTAACCATAATAGTACTATACCTCATGCTTCTTTTGTTTTAGCAGGAGGACCCTGAATTAATGATACCATTCCCATACTCCCAGCAAGCGTAACTCAGAAAATGCCAAAGATATATTTTACCCAACTCCGTGTACTACCTACCCAATAAAAACGCAATCGTTAATAATTATTTATTAACTATAAAACTTCAGCGCTCACAGTGACCGAAAATATCTTGCATACATGTAGTCAACATTATCTTTCCCTCCAATAAAACAATCATACCAGTTATCTTCATCCACTTGTCCGGCCAGGTTATACCTAAAAATTATAACCTTCGTTGTATGTTGTTTACAATCTAAACAAACATGGAGCTTAAACCAACCTATCCGCAATGAGTTCCATATTGAATTACCAATTTACCAGATGACGTTCGTAGTAGTACGCACAAGAGTATAACACAACATATGCTAGTTTAGATTTGGACATATTCCTCATTTACAACAGAATTATCAAGTCTAATCGACGATGAAATATAATAAATGCCAATTTATTCCTGGATTGAGATTATGAGATCCGGTCGTATCAGAGTCACTAGAGTAAAAAACGTCGATTCCCGAAGACCCTATATGTCTTCAATACTTTTATTGAAGTGATGCATAAAAACCCAAAGACAACTCCTCATCGAAATCCTGTATCATCAATTAGCTGATATATTCAAACGCTTTTCTCATTCAGCAATATTATATACTAATTAACTGCTTGAAAATTTAAGGTTATGTTTTTGAATGTTCTATGACAATATTTCTTGGCTCAATCAACAACAGCTATGTACAAATAAGCGACTAAGCACTTATTGCAATCGTTAGATGATTTTGAGGAGAATACGTCATTGAATGACATTCACCGCGTCCGAGATCAATTAATACGCTTTTTCATCCCTCTTCCCGGATTATAACTAAACTTGTCATTTTTAATCAATTTATATTAAATAAGTATATCTAGAGTTCCAATGTACCCCAATTAGAGATGCCTCTCATTCTCCATTTTTCTGTGTCAAGTGGTAGTGGAAGTAATAAGAGTGGAAAGAATAAGCATAACTTGTCGCTTTTGTGAAATTAGAATGACTGAAGATTGTGGCATATCTCATTCTAATAAATAATATGAGATAAAAATGTCCTTTATATTGAGTTAATATTTATGCATCCAAAGTTCATCTAAGAATAACTGGTCATAAATGCTGGGATGCGTTCATTCCACACATTTCCTTAATTTTCCGCGCCTTCTTTATCTGTTTTTCAAAGTCCCATACAACAATAACGGTCGATTAACTAATTGTGATGGCGTCATTTGGAAGAAAACTAACACCTGAACCAAGGAAACTTAAAGCCTGAATAATTGTTTCTCCTTCTCATTCTCTACTTTACCAGAAAGGGGAAACCCGGCCTATAATCAACAGAGGTTCAGCAGATCATATATTTACTTTATCATCATTAGTTCTCTATTATCCAATGGTTTATCAATGAACTTTTGATTTCTATCTCGCCAGTTGAACCTATCTCACATTCTGTTTCCTGATGAGAAAATACATTAATCTCATATTCAGTTTTACAGTTGCAAAGCGAGCCTAAATTCCCAAAACGCTTAAATTTCATCCAATTACAAGTATCAATACCTTTCGTGAACAAGATGGAATTATTGCTGAACTTCGTGCTTTGGAATAGCCTGCTTTGTTTTAATCCGAGAACCCTGATTACTTCATTGTTTTGCCCAAGGAGCATTCACAATATATGCAAAGGGGTCGATTCATCTCTTCCAGTGTTGAATAACCTTTCATCATCATATTCTAATTCTCCTATATGCTCTAATTCTTCCCCAATTATTGACTAAAAGTCTCTTTAACACTTGGAACTTTCTCGGAGTACTCAGTAATTAGTTGTCTATTGTAGTAACTGTGGAACATCGTATAATTTTACTTGGGAAGTAAATTTCAAAATGTCTTTTAAGAATTTCCATGCTATTTCGATTCAAATGGCTTATCTTCACCCGCTCTTTTTGCTGCTTTCTTCTGTGATTTCTTTCCTCCTATGCTTTGGAAAGCGTGTTAATAACGAGACTCTTGAGTTCCCTAAATCTTCTTGCTCTTTCTTTCGCATCCATTTATTCAATTGAAAACCTATCATTCAATATCTCATCTCTGTTTCACACAAACAATTATAATTACCATATTTGTTCCCAAGGAGTGGGAATATGTTTCACTGTAAATCCCCAAATTCCTTTTTACTATATAAGGGCCAGACAATGTCTCTCCAAAAATTGTAATATCTATTGAATTAACCTTGAATAAAAAAAAGTATTTAGGCATTGTTTCTGAATGACGACGAGGAAGTGAAAGTACCAGTTTACTATATGATAAATACCAATACAAGACAAAATGATAACTTCCCTCTTTGTGTAGTAGCATCAGTACCTTCCGGGTCTTTTCCTATTAACACCCTACATCTCAAAAGTAACGAAAGGATTCTTTTGTATTTATCCATGAATCCTTCGACGGAGACGGCGATTCTCATCAATCATCACGTTTATATTCATCTAACAATACATTTACTCGTTTCCTTGATTTCCTTTTCTTACATCTCGTTTTATCACAAAATAGTGTATTAGATCTTCAAGTTAAAATCTATTTAGTTTTTGAAGTGTTAAATAAACCAT
>CM068968.1:63475872-63489436 GCA_035128595.1 Eptatretus atami | reverse complement strand
GCTAAACATCATCAAAAGGGAGTTTGGGAAATGGTTGTGGCTTTAAACTTCAGATTTATCTGAAAATCATCTGTGGTATAATCCTCATTCATCACAAGGTACCAAAATCATACACAACTACTTTTACAAATCATTCCAAATCAATCACATTTCTATATCATTTTAAAGTACAAATCTAATCGAATTTCAGAAACGTTTCTCTCACGTTGTCGGGCACGGCATGTGCAATTCGATACAGTAGCACAATCGCTAATAGCCAAGCCCCACCCTCCTGAATCTGCATATGAATCGAATTCCACAGCTAAAGCTAAGACTCAAACACAGACTCAGTGGAGAGAACATGCCACCCCAAACAGACCCAGTGGAGGGGGCCGGCCCGCACAGTGCAGCTCACGATCTTCGCGTTATAAACACAAAGCCAAAAATGCATAAAAGTTATCAAACAGTGAGAAAATCCGAGCCTTAATCCATTTGTCTCCCACAGCTTAACTCAGCACGAGTCCGTCCCCAGACTGTCTTGCCGAGGTGGTTTCATTTGTCTCCCACAGCTTAACTCAGCACGAGTCCGTCCCCAGACTGTCTTGCCGAGAATTCCATTAAGAGCCATGTGTTTACTGCAACAGGAGAAGAAGTTCACAAGCCATGATTGGAGATTGCCTTGGATACCATAAGAGAGTTTGGTGAGCAGTGCGGGATGCCAGACCATATCGAAAGCTTTCGATATGTCCAGGGAAATGGCTCTGATGTCATGCTTGGCATTTCGGACCTCCATTCATTGTTGGGAAAGCAGAAACAGCATGTGCAGGGTAGAGTGACCTGGTGTAAATCCAAATTTATGGTCGGAAATCGACCCGTTGGAGAAGAAGCATTTGATGCTGGAAGCGATGATGGATTCTATGACCTTGCTGATGATTGGAAGCATGTCTGTAGATGCAGGGATCTGTTTTTGCACCTTTTTATGCAGGGCAGTAATGTTTGCTGATTTCCAAGCAGATGGCAGATGACCTTGAGGAAATGAGAGGGTGACTAGTACAGAGAGAGGGTGAGCAAGAGCAGCAGAGTAGGTTTTTTAGGACATGTGGGCTGATGTCATCTGGACCCGTTTCAGAATCTGAGTCGAGGTTTGACAGCAAGCTCTCCACCTTGTCAGGAGAAAAGGATACAGAAGTCCAGGGACAGCTGGGTGTGACTGGTTAATTTAGGTGCAGCAAGTGATGGGTTTGGGACACAAGATTTGGAAGCAAACAGTGTTTAGGCATTCAGCCTTTTCACGTGCAGTGTCAGATGTGCAGCCATTTGAGATAAGGGAGGGGTTGGAGGGGGAACATACACCAGAAACAGACTTAACTAGATGCCACCAGGATTTGGAGGAGGGAGACAGGTTTGAGAGTTCAGACTTGAGATGAGAAAGATGTTGTTTCCTGGCTCTCATGAGGGTAGACACACACTTGTTCCAAGCTTTGTGGAAGGAACTGAGATTTCCTTCCATGAGGCGAAAGCAAGTTGTTTCAGGACAACAGCCTCACCACAAGCTTCAGTGTACCAGGGGCGGGAGGAAGGGTAGGACAACTGAAGACGAAATGGGATAAACCTGTGCATGAGAGCGAGCAAATTTCTTTGAAATAATTCCCAAGTCGAGTTGATGTTGGAGAAAGTGATGGGAGACAGTCTAGAAGTTTGATGGCTGCTTGGAGACCCTGCCAGTCAGCCTGAGTGAAATACCAGACTCGTTGGCACGAAGGTGGTTTTCAAAAAACAGCCAGAGACGACCGCTTTAACAAGTATATGGTCAGATGAACAGCCATTTTCTAAGAAATTGGTCAAAATCAAATCCAGAAGAGATGGAGTACCATTGGCTGAGATCCGGGTCGGGAAGTTGACAAATTGCGTCAGTCGCAATGAGTCACAGAAGTCCTTTCCCCCGCTATCTATATATTGATCCTCTCTACAGCAGTCTTATCACACACCATTACCTCTGTCTTTCGAGTATTAACCTTCATCCCTGCCTATCTAAGCTGTCTTGCCATTCCAGCACTCTTCACTGCAGCTTTTTCTTTGACTCTTGCAAGAATGTGCAACTTCTTGCAGGCAAGAATGTAACCTTTCAAAGCTATGATTTGGGGTATGGGTGAATTTTTCTTTTTTTCACTTTTTAACCCTCTCCCGTCCTTTTTTTTTTGTAAAGGTGATTTTTTGTCGGGCTTACAGGTTAGAAGGTCAGTCTCGCTAACTTCGGTCACCAACTCCGCAAGTGGCAGATTTTTGTCCAAGATGTGGTCCAAAATATACGATTTTGAAGTGCCTTGAACATATATTTTGGAACAATCATTATAATAAATGTTCTCGTCGCTCTCTTCAACTTTCATGTTGCTGTGTTTCTTTGCCTTTTCTCTTCTTGTCCTGTGTGTTTATTTCTTTGTCATGTCCTCATGTTATCCTAATACCACAATATAATGTGTTTCCTTCTATTCTCTGTCACCTTTCTCTTCAAAGAGCTGAGATTTTTGGAGAACAAAATCTTGAAATTTGGAGCACATTAAAGCTGTTGTGAAAATTATTGAATTGCTCATTTTGAGAATTTCCACATTCAGCACCATAATCATTTAAAAAAAAAAAAAGTTTATATTAAATAAAACCGGGAGATGAAGGTACGTTGTTCTGGCGTTTTCTTTGAAAAAAGAACAAAAAGGTTTCATTTCCCATGTGAGATGAAGCTTGCTGTTGAAGGTTGGAAGTTTGTATGCACATCTTGTTCAGAAACTAGCTTATGTAGAAAGGTGGAAAATTCTGCCTTTAATTTCTGCTTCAATAGAGATTCACCCTGAAAACGCGACAAGAACAGACAAAAGGCCAATGTGTAATCTAATGAGAGTGAAAATACTTAACTGTTATGCTATATTTTTCACAGGAATTGATTTATTGACCTCTTTGTGAATTGTCTTTGCAGAGAATCAAATGGGAGTTTCTTTGAATCGGCACGGGAATTTTTGTCATGACACTGACAAGTCGAGCATGTCGTCTGAGAATACTCACACAATACTCACAAGGTCTTCAAAAACACTCGATGAGATTCAAAGAAATGAGAAGCCAAACAATTTTTCTTTCTCCACCAAAACACTTCCATCCTTTTCATCCCCAAAAAGAGATCAAAATGTACACAAAGATGAGAAGTCCTACACATGTCCTGTGTGTAGTCAGGCATTTTATAACATATCTTCTTTGAACAAACATCAAAGAACACACAAGAGGGAGAAGCCATACACATGTTCTTTATGTCAAAAGGCTTTTGTTCAGTTGATATATTTAAAGAATCATCAAACCACATGTACCGGAGAGAAGCCATACAAGTGTTCTGTGTGCAACAAGGGTTACGATTATTCATCAAGTTTGTCGATACATCGAATAATCCACACAAAAGAAAAGCCCTTCAGTTGTTCTGTGTGCAGCAAAACTTTTGGTTATTCATCAACTTTATCACAACATCAAATTGTTCATTCGGGAAAGAAACCCTACAAGTGTTCTGTGTGCACCAAAGCTTTTACTTATTTATCAAGTTTTTATCGACATCAAAAGCTTCACACAGGTGAAAAGCCTTACAGATGTTCTGTTTGCAGCAAGCCCTTTGCTTTGTTATCACAGGTGAAAATACATGAAAGAATGCACACAGGAGAGAAGCTACACAAGTGTTCTGTTTGCCTCAATGCCTTTTCTTCCTTCTCAAAATTGAAAATTCATCGAAGAATCCACACTGAATAGAAAAGCTCCAACAAACCTACTTATCCACACCCAGGATAGATTGCAAAAAAGCTTTTCATGGTGACCCACATTCATGGATTATAAAATGCATGCAAGTGTACAAAATTGATCCCCAGATCGTGACACTCATTGAGAAAGCAATGGCACTGTGGAACACAACTCTGATACTACCTTACCTGGAAGGATAGATTGAAATCCCAGTAGTAAAGATACGATGTGGTATCTTACGATGTGACAGTCTCCCCCCTCCTGTTTTGTCAGGCTCTGGACCCACTGAGTAACCTCATCAGTGAACAAGGACATGGATACAATCTGATATGCAACAGAAAAATGACAAAAGAAACAAGAAGGGTAACACATCTACTACATGTGGATGATCTAAAACTCTTCGCTCCAGATGATAAGAAATTGACAGATCAACTAAAACTAGTGAAGCAGTACTCGGAGGACATCCAAATGGAGTTTGGTCTTGACAAATGTGCCAAGTGCATATTTGTACAAGGAAAAAACCAAAGGAACAGACAACATCTCAATCGATGAAAGTACAACACAGGAATTAGAAAACGAAGCATCCTACAAATACTTATGAATAGAAGAAGGCCCCCAGGTACAACACATAACTGTGTAAAATAATCAGTAAAGAGTACTTATGCAGAATAAGACTAATTGTGAAATCATCCCTCTCCCCAAGAAACAAAACCAAAGCTATAAACCAACTTGCAGTGCCCGTATTCCAATATAGCTGTGCAATTATAAGCTGGCCACAATTGCAGATCAACAATGTAGACACCAAAACAAGGAAACTTCAAACTATTTCCAAGATGTTCTACAAAAACAAATGCATACCGACGTTGTAATTACCTAGACGAGAGGGAGGAGGCAGTTTGATGGAGCTTAACCAAGTGCACAGAACATCGTGTGTCGGACTATGAGGATGTGAAGAGTTCAACAGGCTATCGGATGAGATTTGTACATGAGCAAGAAAGCAACAAACCAGAAAAGGGATCGTTAATGTATTTAGCAACAAGCTTCCAAAGACAGGTGCAAGTGATGGATACTACTCAGGAAAACGAAACAGAAACAGACACAGCCCCAATGATCGCAAAGAAGAAGAAAAAATAGGATAAACTACAAAAAGAAATATCAGCAGATATACTCTGACAAATGGGAGAATGACAAAAGAGCAGGAAGATTTTGAAAAGAGCTTGACAGAGCAGGGATTGACAAGGAAGGTTCTTTGGAATGGTGAAGAAGACCAAATTAGTTGGGATGGAGAACGAGTCATCATAAATGCTCAAGACCAAGGACGCTATGCCTTTACGAAAATGGCGGATTGAGTCAATCGGACGTATGCAGGTTTTGTCGGGAAGAAACAGAAAGTACCAGCCACCTCCTTTCAGTTTGTAAAAAAAAAAAAATCATGGCAGAACAGCTGTACACAGAAAGACATGACAGCATCTGCAGAGTAATCCACTAGCACATCTGTAAACATTTCAATATTCCAGTCCCAGAGCAATCATGGAAACCCAAATCAGATCAGATCCTTGAAAATGAACAAACAAGAAAAGGACTTCGAACAGAGCACAACACTTGCAAAACCCCCTCTCTCTCCAATGGTTGCCATGGATACATCAAATTGTCCATTTCATGAAGATTACAATTGACAATCTTAATCAAAGCTCAGGTGAATCGGATGAAAATTTATTATTTTTCAGATTGAAATTGACGATTTTAGAAGTTTGACCCTGAGTTGTCCTTTGACATTTTGACCTCAAAAATTGTTGTTTTCCCAATTCAATGATGGACTATGCATTTGCTGTTGAATTTTTTCAAGTTAATAGGATGTAAATTGATGATTTTTCAGATGAAATTTGATTTTATATGTTTGCCCTTGAGTTAATCTTTGACCTTTGGATCTCAGATTGTCGGTTTCCCAATTCAGTGGTGCAATATGAAAATATTGTTCGACTTTCAAGTCAATCGGATGAAAAGTGACGATTTTAGAAATTCGACCTCAAGATGACCTCTGACTTTTGACCTCAAAATCAAGAGGCTTCTAAGTTGAGACTATCTCTACAACTTGGTAAAGTTTCATGATGATCAGTTTGGAATTGTGACATGCAACAGAAAATTGAAAAAGAAATGAGAAAGCTAAACACCTACTGTACATGAATTATTGAAAACTCTTTGCCCCAAATGATGAGAGATTGGCAGATCAACTAAAACTAGTAAAACAGTACTTGGAGGAAATCCAAAGGCACTTTAGTCTTGACAAATGTGCCAAATGCACATTTCTATGAGGACAAACAAAAAGAACAGACAACATCTCAATCGATCAAAGTACAACATTGCAGGAAGTAGAAAACGAAGCATCCTACAAAATAGAAGGAGCTCTCAGAATAGAAGAAGGCCCCCAGATACAATTCAAAAAATGTGTAAAATAATCAGCAAAGAGTACCTATACAGAATAAGACTAATTCTGAGGTCATCTCTCTCTCCACGAAACAAAACCAAAGCTCTAAACACACTTGCAGTGCCGGTATTCCAATATAGCCGTGCAATTATATACTGGCCAAAAATGGAGATCAACAATCTAGACACCAAAACAAGGAAACTTCTCACAATCCACAAAATGTTTGACAAAAAAAAAACGATTGCATGCCAACCGAGAATATACCTGCCATTAAGATGAGGAGGTCTGATGAAGCTCAACCAACTCCACAGAATGACATCCGTATGATTGGCTGAGTCCACAAAAAGCTCAATAGATTACTGAATACAATTTGTGCACGTATAGGAAGATGAGGCAGAGAATGTATCTCTAACTCACCTTTAAAAAAAATTCCAAGAGCAGGAGCGAATCGTTGCTGCAACACAAAATCAAAACGACAACAAATATAACCCTGATTATTGCAAAAAAGACAAAGAAAAGAGTACAACAAAACATCATCAAATATACACTGACAATCTGGAGGACAAAACAGCAGGACGATTCAAACAAGAGCTGGACAGATTGGGGATAGACAAAAAAAATCTCATTGGAGTGGCAAACAAGAGGTCAGCTTAACTGGGATGGAGAATGAGTCATAATAAATGTCCAGCACCAAGGACACTACAACAATGACTTGAAGAAGAATGAGCAAACTACATTGTGTAGGTTCTGCAAGGTAGAAACAGAAAGTACCAATCACCTTTTCTTGCGATTCAAGAAAACCCATGTCAGAACACCTGTACCCACAAAGGCACAACCAAGTATGCAGAACAATGCATTTCATCCATAAAAACAATATCCCAGTCTCAGAAAAATCATGGAAGAACAAACCAAAAACGATAGTTAAAAACGATGGCATAACACAACGTACAACCTGACCATCTCATTAAACTTGACCATAGAAAACAAAGCATTGTGACTGGATATAATGATCAGATACAAAAAGGAAAGGACAGCATTGCTCATCGAGGTGTCAGTATCCAGCGACCGAGTTCTCAATAGCATGAAAATTAGAAATAAATAACATGGAAAGGTCAGTGCATCCTGAGAACTATCTCAATTGAGTCAGTGCACAGTCTAAACACAACTGTCAGGATGTGTGTTAAACGCGCAACAGACTATCAAATTCAATTTGTCCATGAGCACGAAGAAAACGAGGCAGACATGATATCCCAAAGTCACCTTGCAAAATATTTCCAATAACGAATGCAAAGAGAAAATGCATCACATGAAATTGAAATGTCTGTGAATACAGCCTCTATATTTACAAATAAAAGAAAGAGTGAAGAATGGAATCTTAGCACATGATAATAATTGGGAGAAGAACAGAAGAGCAAGAAAATCCCAAAAAGGACATATTGGAAATATGTACTAAAGTTCGGGTTGGGGTTGGTGTGATGAAAATAATGCAACTAAATTTGGATGGCAGCGTGGGGTTAATCAGACATTTTATAGCTTCTGCAAGGTTGAAAAAGAAAGCACAATCTTCTTTAAAATCATGTCAGCACAACTGCGCATGCACTGGTGTAACAATATAGGCAGAGTAATCCACTGGCACATGTACAGAAACTTCTGCATCCAGTCCGAGAAATTCATCAAGGAAAGTGTGAACTAGGAAAAGTAAGAATCACGTAATATGATCTCACCATCTCATCCAGCTTGAACAAAGAAAATGAGGCATTGCGATCAACTGGAATTCTGAAATATTAAAACCAAAGGACGGCATTGGTAATCGAGTTCTAGGTACCTAGTGACTTTGGCACACAAAATGCAAAAATTTGAAAATGACCAAATACCAGGATCTCATCAACAATATTTTGAGAACCATGAAGCTGATGAATGCTCCTGTTGTGCTGGTGATAAATGAACTTGAGTGATAAAGCAGAACCGAGCTGTTTTTTCAATTTGTTTTCATTTCTGGTTTTGTCTGTGAAACTCCTGTAAACATGACCTCACTGTGAACATGGATGCTTGATGGTGATTTTGTCCCCCCACCACCATTTTTGGTTGTTATTAGAAGCGGCCTTCAAAAAATTCCATGATCAGCTACTTAACATGGATATACACTTAACATGGATTTTGCCCAAGACGGAAAACCCCCTTTGGGAGTGGAGCAAATTAAGTTGCGACAACCTCCATTGTGTGACCCTTCATCCTCCTATCAAGTTTGCTTGAGATTGGATAAGTAATGACTGAATGTATTGCAGACAGACAGACATTCCTTTTTTTTCTCCTCCTCCTCTTCCCTTTATAAGGGGCGACGTCCAATGGCACCATGCTTCTGCTCTGTTTTAACCACGATACTCCTCCACCTCCCTCTGTCCTCCGTCAACTCTCTCCACTCTCTAACCACCCCACCTGATGGATATCCCTCCTCAAACAATCCTCCCATCTCAACCGTGGTCTACCTCTTTTTCTCCGACCTTGTTCCCTTAACCTATCCACTCTCTCTGCCATTCTCTCTTACCCCATCCACACCAAGTGTCCAGCCCATCTCAGCAGGCATTTCACCAATCTCCCTGTCAAGCTCATCTGCACACCAATCTCCTTGCGCACTTCATCCATCCTCCTATCCACTGTCTTCACTCCCACAATCCTCCTGATCGAGTTGTTTTCGCAAACCTGCAGCCTCTGTGTTGTTGTCTCTCGGTCATTGCCACCATCTCCTGACCATAAAGGTGGTGTTACGCATTATCAAAGTAAACTGGAAAAATGCCAAAATAAATATGTATTTTAAAATTCCACAGAATCACAATTTTTTTTTTCATATGATATTTTTCATGAAGATCTCTCCACACTGTAACTGTGTAAATCGGTACTTTCATTGTGTAAAATGAACCAAGATTCCAATATGAACCAATGATCGGTACTTTGTGTGAAATGAACTAAGGTACAAATAGGAACCGATGATTAGTACTTTAATTGTGTAAAATGAACCAAGATTCCAATATGAACCGATGATCGGTACTTTAATTGTTTAAAATGAACCAAGGTACTGTTGAAGAAATTCAGTTCTTCTCTGTCAGAGTCTGAGACCATTTATTAACACAAAACAACAAACAATAACAAACATGGCATGGGAAAGAAGGAAATACAAGACAAGCAATATCAAACACGATCCTCTTTCAGCTGAAAATGCATACAGCAATGCTCTTTATACTTGTTTGACTGCCAAAACACGGGAGGGGGAGACATTTGGCAATTCAACTACGGGAAAAGCCTGGCATTGGCTTAGCGGTTTATGGTGGTGGCTTGGGGTCCGAGGGACCTGAGTTCAAGCCCCGTTGGCTGCTGAATTAACACCAGATGGTTGATTTAGCCTCTCATCTTTCTGAGGTCAGTGAAATGAGCACCAGTGTACTGGTAATAGGGGCACTGCATCAGTGGCATAGCTGCACCCCTAACCAATGATTCAACCAGCAGCCAAAATGCCTGCACACAATTGAAACTACAGAAAGGGCTGATAGCACAAGGCAAAATAACTCAGAGCTGCAACACAAAGCCACTTTGGGTGTGAGGGAAAAATAACACTCATGGCAAAAGTTTGCAGGATCAACAACCAGGTGAGCCTTGAAGAAAGGATGATAAGTGTAATGACGACGGACACGTTGGGATCACATTGCCTGGACCAACTGCCGGATTTATTGGCGCATGCGCACAACACATACAGGACAGAGGAATACAGCCCATCAACCAAGCACATAATTCAACAACATCATACATCTCAACAACATCATTTACGTCTTCAACAACATCATTACGTCTCACAACATCATTTACGTCTCAACAACATCATTACGTCTAACACATCATTACGTCTCAACAACTCATTTACGTCTCAACACAATCATTTACGTTCAACAACATCATTAGTCTCAACAACATCATTTACGTCTCAACAACCATCATTACGTCTCAACAACATCATTACGTCCAACAACATTATCTCAACAACCATCATTACGTCTCAAAATCATTACGTCTACAACACTCATTACGTCTCACAACATCATTACTCTCAACAACATCATTACGTCTCAACAACATCATTACGTCCAACAACATCATTACGTCCAACAACATCATTACGTCCCAACACCATCATTACGTCTCAACAACATCATTACGTCTCAACAACATCATTACGTCTCAACAAACATCATTACGTCCCAACACATCATCATTACGTCTCAACAACATCATTACGTCTCAAACAAACATCATTACGTCTCAACAACCATCATTACGTCTCAACAACAATCATTACGTCTCAACACCATCATTACGTCTCACACCATCATTTACGTCTCAACAACATCATATACGTCTCAACAACATCATTACGTCTCAACAACATCATTACGTCTCAACAACCAATCACCATCATCTCAACCATCACGTCTCACAACATCATTACGCACAATCATTACGTACTCAACAACATCATTACGTCTAACAACATCATTACGTCCCAACAACCATCATTACGTCTTCAACAACATCATTACGTCTCAACAACATCATTCACGTCTCAACACCATCATTACGTCTCAACACCATCATTACGTCTCAACAACATATTACGTCTCAACACATCATTAGTCTCAACAATCTTACGTCTCAACACCATCATTACGTCTCAACACCATCATTACGTCTCAACACCATCATTACGTCTCAACACCTCATTACGTCTCAACAAATCATTACGTCTCAACACCATCATTACGTCTCAACACCATCATTACGTCTCAACACATCATACGTCTCCAACGAACATCATTACGTCTCAACAACTCATTACGTTCTCACACCACCATCATTACGTCTCAACACCATCATTACGTCTCCAACAACATCATTACGTCTCAAACACCTTCATTACGTCTCAACACCCATCATTACGTCTCAACCACATCATTACGTCTCAACAACATCATACGTCTCAACACCATCATTACGTCTCAACACCATCATTACGTCTCAACACCATCATTACGTCTCACACCATCATTACGTCTCAACAACATCATTACGTCTCAACACATCATTACGTCTCAACACCATCATTACGTCTCAAAACACCTCATTACGTCTCAACACCTCATTACGTCTCACCAACATCATTACGTCTCAACAACATCATTACGTTCTCAACAACATCATACGTACTCAACACATCATTACGTCATCATACTCAACATCATTACGTTCTCAACAACATTCATTTACGTCCTCAACAACATCATTACGTCTCACAACATCATTACGTCTCAACAACATCATTACGTTCTCAACACCATCATTACGTCTCAACACCATCATTACGTCTCAACAACCATCATTACGTCTCACCACCATCATACATCTCAACACATTCTCATTCACGTCTAACACCAATCATTACGTCTCAACACATCATTACGTCTCAACAACTATCATTCACGTCTCCCCTTTCAGTATGAAGAGAAAGACTGAAAATAGCAAAAGCAGGTTTATGTTCCATAAAAATAGCAACAACAAACTTTCTAACCAGCTAACGAATACTCATAAGCCACGTTATGTGATTATGATAGAACGTAGTGCTTCAGCCTTTGACAAGCGTCTGATATGACACCTGGCTGGAGGCTTTTACTGTAAACAGGTAATTTATCCCTTTGCCTCCTGTTCATCAAGAGTTGAGCTGCAGAGAGTGTCATTCCACTTATAGGAGAGTGGCGGTCGACAAGGATTGCTCGTTGAATGTCAGTACCGTCCTCATGTGCCTTTCACAAAGCCTGTTTCATTGTCTGAATCGTACGCTCAGCTTGACCGTTGGATTGCAGATTTGTTGGGGACGAGGTTGTGAACATTATGTCCCATTCGTGTCCAAAGTCCTTAATTTCTGCGCTCCCAAAGGGAACATTGTCGGCGAATACCTCTTCCGGTATGCCATGGTGGGAAAAGTTCGCTTTCATTGCTGAGATGACTCCGATAGCCATAAGCCCGTTTAGGTGTGACACCTCAGGAAATTGAGAAGTGCTCCACCAGGATGAGATAGTCTTTTTCCACCGAAGTGAAATATATCGGTACCCAGCTTCTGCCATGGACGATGTGCAGGATGAGTGGCTCTTTCTGATTGGCAGGCCGAAAACTGGCACAGACTCCACACTCAGCAACACGTGATTCTATGTCTCTTGACATACCTGGCCAGTACAAAATGGGTCTAGCCCACGCTTTGTACTTTCCCGCTCCTAGATGCCCTTCGTGAATTAGAGCCAGCATGTCCTGTCGCATTGCGGTTGGAACGATGATCCGCTCGCCACAGAACAGCAAACGTTCAGACTGATGGAGCTTCTCGTATACATCCACAGCATCTTACCCAGCATCAGTTGTCGAAAACAAACCCGGTGTCAAACGCGTGATCAACCATTTCTCGGACAAGCATTTACCGATGTTGTTCAAATTTGGCACACAGATAAGGATAAGGAATGATATCTTACATATGCACATCATTATTTTTCGAGATCAGATCCAAGATGGCCGACTGGCGGCAATTTTAGTTGAAAAAAACACGATGTTGAACACGTCCTCAACCAATTCTCGGACCAGTCTTAACTGATGTTCAAACTTGGCAAACAGACAAACCAATGATGGCTTACGTATGCACGTCATTTGTTTTCAAGATCAGATCTGAGATGGCTGACTGGTGGCCATTTTGTTACTTAAAGGTGTCCCCAACAATTTCTCAGACATGCATGGTCCGATTTTGTTCAGACATCACACCAGCACAGTACACAATGGCATACACTTGCATCTAACTTTATTTTGTTATTGGATGAAAGATGGCTGACAGGCGGACAATTTAGTTGTAAAAATCAAAACCCGATAATGAACACGTCCTCAACCATTTCTTGTACATGCATTTATCGATGTTGTTCAAACTTGGCACACACATAATCAATGATATCTTACATATGGACATCTTATTTTTTTCGAGATCAGATCCAAGATGGACGCCAGGTGGCCATTTTGTTACTTAAATATATCCCCACCCATTTCTCAGGCATGTATGGTTAGATTTTGTTCAAACTTGGAACAAGCACAGTACATGATGGCATACACTAGCACCTAACTTTATTTTGTGATCTGACCAAAGATAGCCGACTGGCGGTCATTTTAGTTGTCCATAAATATGGGCTAGCCCTTTAACTGCATACAGCAAAATTACTAAAACAACGGAGGCAATGACATTTTATGTCCTTTTTACTTGTTGAATGAAGTTTTTCATCCAGAGATTCTTCTATCTCTATAATAATACGCAAAAACGACGCGGGG
>CM068968.1:63409672-63427064 GCA_035128595.1 Eptatretus atami | reverse complement strand
TACCGTTTAGTTTTTATGAATTTTTGATTATGAATTAAGTTCATCTTGAACATTTATATCACTTACATCGTGCTATGATTAAGATGTCTGGAAAATAATAAAGGAACCGATTGGTATAAACATTTAATAGAAACATTGGGCTAGTTAATGGCCTTGTTAGTGTGAACACATTTGTGTTTCTATTCGTATTTTATGCCCACACAAAAAGATTGGTGTTTCATTTTCACATTACCTCTCAGGATTGCACAATATAACACTGCAAATGTCTCATTGGTTAAATGTGTAATACGAGTGTTAATCTTCATAGTGCATTATTGAAGTGCCTAAATTCCTGAAAGATTTTATTTTTGAGAAATTAAGGAAAAAACTTAATCTGTTCATGAACAGCTATGAGTTTACTTGTTTGATCTGGGAAAGTAAATCTTAAATATCAACAAGGAAAATATCATGAATTGACCACTACTACATAATCCGTCCAAATTAGGTTTTTTCAGTTGGGGTGTGTAAATTGTCTTCGACACTGATTTTATAAAAACATACAAATAAGTTTAGATGGATTCTTAATAAATTTGCGACACCACATGAGTTATAATTGTTCCAACTTATTACTTTCCACAGTAATGAAGAGCAAATTCTCAAGGCGGTATGATATACACAGAAAAGACAGATATATGTGTCACATGAATATCTTTCAACCGTTGGCATGTTGTAGCACTTTGTGAAGAACAAATGATCCAGCAAAAGTACAGAATTAATGTTAATAGTTGACTGAAAAAAATGTTGTAAAGTTGTAAGTAGGATTTCCTACCTTGTATCTGGCATTTGCACTAAAGCTTATTAAGGAGTCTATAATTATAATCTATGTTTTGAGATAACACAAAAGCGCATAACATAACCGGATGCCTATCTTTCACATATTTTCTGACTCGATAGGTTGAACTGTGCAAAGACATTACTATGAAATTTTCCCACATGGTAACCGCCAACCGACTGGTCATGGACTACTAAGAAGTTTTGACAGAAGCATATTTATCTAATTACAGTAAAAAAAACTTTCAATTGTACAATAATTCTCACTAAATCGATTTATTAATATGATATTTGGAATTGTCTTACAGAGAAACATTTTGAAGTCGGTTTCCCTTTTTCGCAGGTTCGCAGTGGTTCCACAGACTTCTTCTAATCAATGATATGACACAGACGTGTTGCTCAGGAAATGAAAGTTTGACAGTGTGTCCACTATGGTATAAATTGTATGAAGACACCGAATAGACCAAAGAGTAAACGGCCAACAAAGTTCTTTGTGTAAGAAGCATTTACATCTTAAACACTTTACAACACATCAAATAGTCACACAGAAGAAGTTCATAAGTGTCCAATGTGCAGTAAAGCATATTATCGCTTACTTCATTGGAAGATATAAAAAGTAACATGATGGCGGAAGAAACCGACAGCGGATGTTTCGTTAGGAAGCTTTTGCAAAGAGGAAAACCATAGTCCAAAGGTAACGCAGATGGAGAGAAAACCCAACACGTCCTGTGTGGCAGCAAGGTTTTTCTTCCCATAACAGAATTGAAAATACATCAAGAATACATACGGAAGCAGCCTTAATTGGGCCTTTGCATAGCAAGCCTTCGCTTTTTCATCTAGGATAAAAATACATCAAAGAATAATACTGGAAGAATTCTCATAAGGTGTTGTGTGGTGCACAACTTCGCTTTTTCATAGGATTAAAATATACAATCAAAGAGACATATGGAGAAAGTCTCATAATGGTGAGTGTGTGCAAAAAGCCTCGTTTCATTAGATTAAATCACATCAAAGAAGACACACGGAGAGAATCCTCATAATTTGTTGTACAACAAGCCTCGTTTTTCATAGGATGAAATACATCTAAGAAGTCACAAGAGAGATAGGGTACAAGTGTATGTGCGGCAAGACCTTCGCTGTTCATCAGAATAAATTACATCAACATCCACACTGGAGAGAAAGCCCTAACAATTGTTCTGTTGTCAAAGCTTCATAAGACATACGTTAAAAAGCATAAAGAATCCCAAGGAAGGAGCCTACACGTGTTCTGTGTGCCAACAAGTCTCTCTCTTTCATCAGAAACTGAAATACATCAGAGAAACACGGAGAGAAAGCCTAATTGCTCTGTGTGTCACAATCCTCGCTTAATACAGACGTTAAAAATGCATCAAATAATACAGCACAGGAGCGAAGCCGACAAGTGGTTGTTTCAGCAAGGTGTTGCAAGTTGTGACTCATCAACAAGCAAGGATACACACAGAGAGCCCTACAAGTTGTTTGTGTGCACAGAGCTTTTTGCTTTATCAGTTTAAAAATGGCATCAAAGAATACATACCGGAGAAGAAGCCCTCAATGCTCTGTTTGCACATGCATTCGCTAAAGAACATCATTAAGAACCATGCAAATAATACATAAGGAGATGACCCTTACAATGTTCTGTGTGCAACAAGGCTTTGCTATAGAAAATTAACAACCCATGAAAGAATTCCACCGGAAGCAGCCTAAAGTTTCGGTGCAACAAGGTATTGCTCACAATACAACGTTAAAAAGCCATCAAGGAATATTCACACAGAGAGCACCCTCACACGTTTCTGTGGCAACAAGCTTCTCTCTCATCAGATTGAAAAACACAAAAGAAACACACAGGAGAGAACCTCTTGCAGTGCCGTGTTCACAAGCTTCACTCACAGAGAAGAGAACGTTAAGACAAACCATCAACGCTTCACACAGGAGAGCAATCCAACGTGTTCTGTTCCAAACAAGCCTTCTCTCTTCATGGCAGGATTGAAAAATAATCAAAGGATATGCCACCAACAAAAAACAGGGAAAAAAAGAAAGAAACCCTTGTAATTGCCTGTTTGTCACAAGGCATCGCTCAAAGAAACGTAAAGACTCCATAGGAACCACGGAGAAGAAGCCCCACAGTGTCCGTGTGCCAACAAGGCTTTCATTTATCAGTTAAAATACATCAAATAGATACAACCGAGAGAAGCCCTTCAATTGCCTGTTGTAACAATGCATTCGGTCAAAGAAACTCATTAGAAGCCATCAATAATACATACAGAGAGAAGCCAGCAATGTTCTGTGCAACAAGGCTTTTGCTCAAGAAAATTAAACCCATCAAAGAATTCACCGGAAGAGGCAGCCCTACGAAGTGTTCTGGTGCACAAGTATTTGCCACAGAAACACGTTAAAAAAAGCATCAACGAATCCAAACACAGAAGCAACCACACGTGTTCTGTGTGCAAGCAAGCCTTCGCTCTTTCATTCAGGATGAAATACATCAAAGAATACACACAGAGAGAAGCCCTTCAGTTGCTCTGTTGTAAAGGCTTTACTGCACCGAGAAGAAACGTTTTAAAAGCCATGAAGATAATACACACAAGGAGAAGTATATTACAAGGTGTTCGCATGTGGAACAAGGCCTTTTGTCAGTTGCCAAAGCCGCAATGGACATCAAAGAATGCATACGGGAGAGAAGCGCATTTCTAGTGTTCTTTGTGTCTAAGCATTACCCAAAAGATTTATATCACATCAGAGAATAATATTGAGAGAGATAGCTCAACTCACATGTTCTGGTGCAGCGAAGCCATTTCAATTTCATCAGAATTGAAATACATCAAGAACACACTGGAGAAAAGCCTTCATGCTCTGTATGTGACAAGGCCGCATTTGCACGTAAAAACGTTAAATGCATCAACTAAACACACAGAGAGAAGGGTACAATGGGCACGGGGCTTCTGTTTCACAGGTGAAATACATCAACGAATAATACGGAGAGAAGCATTTCATTTGCTCGTGTGTCCACAAGGCCTTCGTTCCACAAAACGTTAAACGCGCATCAACGAAATACGACACTGGAAAAGCCATAGGAGTGCTTCTGTAAAAGCGTTTGCTCGAGTACACATTTAAATCAACATGCAAAAAGTGCCACATGCGAGAGAAGACCACAAAGTGCTTCTGATTGTAACGAGGCATTGTCAGGGATTTGCAAAACTACATGTACATCAATAAATCATACTGAGGGAAAGACAAACCCATCACTAAAAATATAGGCGCCAATAACACCGACAACAACATACAACTTTAATACACGTATATACAACCGATATAATTACAACACTTCATTCACGAGAGCTTTTAGGAGAGAAAGAAAGAATGTAAGGAGGAATGCTATGGAACAATAACCATTATTTTAAATCAAACCAACTCGAAAACTGTGAAAGCCCGAAAACACTATCCACAGCATGATAGAGTTTACAAAAAGCCTTGACAGTGTCCACATTATATAAAGAATGCATGCAAGTAAATCAAATAATGACCCCTCAATATCACAAAGATTGACACAAAGATAAAACAAATGACTGCGGAATACAACTCTGATACTCTCTATTTTGATAAAAAGAGATGGATTCCCAGAGTAAAAATACGAATTGTACTTACAAGTGACAGCCTTCGCGCTCCTGTTTTTGTTCAGTTCTCTGACCCACTGATACCTCTTCATCATGACAAGGAATGGATAGCAATCTTATATGCAGAGAAAAGATATCCAAAGGAAAAAGAAATGTACATCGCCGACTGTGTGAGGGTTGACGATTAAAACTCTTTGCCCCGAAATGATAATTGCAGATCAACTAAAACGCTGAGTAAAGCTGGACTTGGAGGACATCAAGTGAGTTGTCTTGACAATGTGCGCAAATGACATTTACAATGAAAAACAAAATGAACAACATCTCAATCAACTCAGGTACAACAAAACAGAAGTAGAAAATGAAGGCATCCTCAATTACCTTATGGAATAGGAGAAGGCCCAGGTACAACACAAAAAATTGAAAAAATCAGCAAAGGTACCTCCAGATAAACTGATCTAACGCACTCCTCATCAAAGGACAAACAAGAGCTATAAAAACTTGCAGTCAGTATTCAATCTAACTGTGCAATAAAACTGTGCCACAATTGAGATCAAATGAGACACCAAAAAAGGAATCTTCTCACTATCAAAGATGTGCCACAAAAACCCAAGCATACCGAGTTGGTATTATCTGGAGACAAGAAGGAGTCGGGGTTTGATGGACTTGGAGACTAAGCAAAGGCACAGACAAGCTGACGACCAATGCGAAGGAAAGATGGAACCAAGGCGACAGGAATTATGTTCTTGTGTGTGTCCAGACTCACAGATGATGTGAAAAGCGCGACCAGACTATCAGAGCAAATTTATACACACAAAAAACAACAACAAAAAAGGATTCTTATGCATTCAGCAATCTAACTCAAAAGCAGGTGCAAAAGATGGATACTACCATGAAAAAAAAAAAAAACAAACAAGCGCGAGGCGAAGAAAAAAGAAAAGAAAACAGATCCAAATCCCTCTGCCATGGCTATTCGTGTATGTGTTTTTTGGGTTGTGTGTACTGTGTGTACAATAAAATATTACAGACATGAACTAGAACTGCACTTGTAAATGCTGGCAATAATGACCGTTACAAGACGTCCTTGATGCAATCCCGTCTGATCGAGCACCTTGACCCTGTACCCATGACGTTTATAATTATTCATTTGAATTTGAATGGATAAAAAATTAAATTTCAAATCAAATGGAAGGCCAAATAGGTACCACTGTGCTGCAATTGAGTAATTCAGAAGGAACCAAACAAGAAAAAGGTAAAGTGTGAGTGCATCAGGAGGAACCTGGATAGATTGGTTTTTAGTGCATCTACCCTCAAACCCATCCGGCACAGCCAAGTGCCTATTCATAAAAAAACAAAAAATCAAAGAACCCAGATGATAATAAATTGAAATAATCCTGGCTGCAGTAGCATGCTATCGATTCAGGTTGAAATTTAAAACATATATCCCATCACTACAATATCCTAATTGTGAATTTGTGATACGTATGAAGCAGTTCAAGACGAGGATTAAAAAAAGATTTTTGTGCATCAATAGATGCCCATGTTGACTATCAATTATTTGGATCATCGTAAGCTAAGCTTTGGGAACATTTTTTAGAAAATTTCCCCTAGATTGTCAGCGTTCTGGAGAGAAGATTTAAAAGGTTTATTCTCAAAATCATAGGTGTCAAGCCACGTGACATGATGTCATGGAGGTGGAATGTTTTGTTCTTCATGGTAGGCGGTGAACCTGTAAGTGCGTATTCGATTTTGTAGCCGTTCAGAGGGGAATTTTTAAAAGGGTTAAAAAAAAAACAAAAAAAAAACAATTTGGATGCGACATGTACCGAACGTCATAAAAAACTTTCTGTGGAAAATTTATCCCGAGATGACCTCCAAAAATTTTGCATCTGATCGGGATTAGTTGTTTCTTAACATATGCATTTAATAGTCAAATGGAAGGCAACAGATATGCATTAAAAAATCACTTATTCCCAATGGGAGTACTTCCATGGCCAAGTGTTCATTTCCTTTGTGCGGTATTAAAGAAACAGAGTCCAAACTTTTGGGGCGGTGTCCACATGGCTGCCGCAGCATGTGATCTATGATTGTTAATTATAAACATTTCACGAAAGTTGCTCCGTGGTGAAAATTTTGTGTCAATCTGACAAGCATTGCGGAGAAAAACTCATTCTGTCGGACAAACAGACACTGCAATACATCCTGTCCTCTGTGGGGGTAAAAAATTAAACATAAAAGTATGTGTTTTGCAGATATATTGAGAGATGGGTAGAATGAAGAAAAATGCTGCAAGATATACAGAAAAGAGCTTGATGAGATGCGGATGACAAGGAAGGCCTCATTTGAAATGGATAAGAAGAGTCAAATTATTGGATGGAGAACGAGTTTCATGCATCAATGAGCCCAAGAACAACAGCACACTGCCTCAACGCTTTAGAAAATGTGGATTTGAGTCAATCGGGTACAAAATGCATGTGGTTTTCTGGTAGAAACAAATGTTCAGTCACCTCTTTCGGGTGTAAAAAAAAACCAAAGTCAAAAACGCTGATACAAGAAAGACTGACAGTGGTCTGCAGAGTAATCCACTGCAGATTTCTGTAACATTTCAACATCCCGCCCAGAAATAGGCATACATAAACCAGATCCGATTCCTCGAAAATGAACAAGTAATCTCCTTGTGATGAGAAGATCTCGAAAGTGTGGACATTGCAAACAAAGCATTGTGCCCGTACAATGGGCTCAACACATAAGAAAGTGTTGATTGGGTTTCCGTTCTCAATGATTCAGACCAAATTCAACAGAAAGCACGAAAATGAACAAATTCCAGGATATCTAAAAATATGAGGTCAACAGGACTGTGTAAATGAAGAAACTTGGAAATTGTAGCAGGATAGGTTGGAGCGACAAGGATGACAAGAAAACCCTTTATGTGAGTATTAAAATCATTCTGGTGACATAGTGGTAGTGCTGGTGGAGTTCAGGAAGATTTTGAAAAGAGCTTGGAGAAGATATCGACGAGTACAATTGTTCATTAACATGAATGCTTAACCAAAAAGGTTGAAGTTTGAGTCTGGGAGAATCCTCCCACTAAGATTCGCAGTGCGGAAATTCTGCGAACCCTTGAATAAATGCCAGCTGAATAATTCATCGTTGACAGAATGGGAAGAAAGCCTAAAAACAAAAGGTCGAATGAGGAATAAGACTTTACCTAACATGTGAAACATGGAATGCTGCTTCAAATGAAAAGACAACTTAATAATCAGTGAGTGAGGTGCCTCAGGAGAAAGTGGACCCCGCGTCCTGAAACATGCTGTAGTGGCAGAAAAGGAAGTCTAATAGCAGTAGTCATCACGGTGAGGAAGGAATTCTGGTTTTCTCTCTGCTTCAAGTCAGCATTCATGTTGTTTGTCCAAAGAGGTTGTACAACAAACACTCGGCGAAAATACATTGAATGAACAGGTACAAATCACCTGTGCAAGGAGAATGTTACAGCCTCAGTGGTCTTCATATGCATTCACGAGATCCTGATTCAATGCCTTTGTCTGGCGCGAAAAGGGAGTTAGTGGCAACGAAAGGCAAAAGAAAGAGGCAGCATACCAAGAAGTGTTGTTAACGAGCTCTGGCAGGCATAGTCAATCTGCAGGAACTCCGTAGCAAACCAAACCTCGCATGCCAACTATACGTTCCAGAGGGGATGCTTGGATTCAACAATGTCGCTTTCACTGAGTTCGAGTGCAAAGAGGGTACGTGAACCATCACAGGTGCTGCATGGTCAGATTCTGTTCAACATGCCCAACGAGAAACTAGCAAGCTGGGATGGCGACGCCACTTGAATGCAACCTGAAGTCCTCGACTAGGATTGTTAGTTGGACACAGACGATGAACGGAAGCTTGAGATTCTGGATGAACGGTCCACGCATAGACAGATCTTGATGCTGATGAACTGCGCTGCATCGCTCACTTGTGAGGTCAAAGACTGTTCTTGGCATGGAAACGAGCCTCAAATTACACTCGGATGTGCAGATTAAAAAACTGTTAACCATCATGGATCAAAGGGAGACACAGCAGCCCGATTTAACTTTTGATGAGTATGAAGAAGTGATGATGACACCATCCGATTCGTGGTTCTTTCAGGTAAGAGCTGAACATACACCTCCTCAGACAATTTACAGGCATACATTGACAGTTAATGACTGTGCATTCAATGGCATCGCATGCAGTCACTAATGGGCAAAAGTACAATTGCCAAATTTTGCATCAATGCACTCATACTGTTTTTGCAGAATTTTTGAAATAGTTTTTTTTTAAATCAAGTTTTCCCCAAAATGGACTTGTGCCGAACAGGATACTTTTTCGCAGTAATTATATCTTTTTTTTTGGAGAAGTGGTGGCAATTAATAGCACAGAAAAGTTTGTTGATAATTTTGAGCGTCTTGACTGACACTGCAGGTAGTTGTTTGCTATGTGTAATCAAATTCAAAATTCGTATTAAAAAATGAGGTATTTATGTCCCATGATCCTTAGATGAACATGGTACAAATATCATTAATATTTCAATAAGTACTAAGTATGTACCATATCAAATCGTATGCTCATCAACAATTTTGTGTACGATCCGTGAATTATTGAATTTTAAGATGGCTTTCAAGTAAACTCTTTACTCAAAACGGCCTTGTTTCACTGAAGATCCAAGGTTCGAAAGATTGGATGTATCTGAAATTGGTTCTTATTAATGCTACCAAGCCTAGCATGTCAACAATTCGGATTTTTTGAGTTATTATAATGTTTTAAATGCAGTTTTTGACCGCAAAAATGGCGTTTCTCGCAACCATAGGTCAAATGCATTAATTCTCAGATAAATTGCAAGATCGTTAATTAAAACATATTCAACCTCAAATAATTATGTAAAATCCAGTTTTTAAAATGAATTCAAAACTTGTTTTCCCAAACTAAAAGCGCCATTTGTGTAGATGGTCACACATCAAAATATTTTCCGTCAGAACTTTCCAAAAATCCCACGAGGTTTGCACCCTGCGTAATGACCTCTGTTTTCATGGTCCATGACTAAATAGGAAAAACAGGAAGGCTCATTGGGAATGGCTAAGAAGAGGTTGAATTAATGGCTAGAAACGATCATAATACATGCCAAGAACAAGGACATCTACATAATTGGCCTCAAGGAAATGTGGGGGAGTCACGTCGGACAATGCAGTTTGTGGTTGAAACCTAGTACAGTCACATCTTTTGGTGTAAAAAATGCATGTCAGAAAGTGTACACAGAAACATGCAGCAAATTGAGATTAATTCACTGGCAGAATCTGTAAACATTTCACATCCCGGTCCGACAACAATGATGGAAACACTACCAGATCTGACATAAATATGAATAAGTAATGCTCACTTGTGCAGGCGAGATCACATGTGTGACATGCCAATGAAGCATTGCATCCAGAATGGTGCTTTCAACACAAAAGGAAAAACAGATTGTTTGATTCCAGGTTTCAGTTCCTGATGACTTTGGATTAATGGATTATAATTTTGGTCCCAATGAAAAAGCTGAGGTCAATAGAATGTGGAAAATTAACGAAAGCTGAAATGTACCAATGAATATTGAGCGACAGGAATACAGAGATGGAAAAACCTGATGAGATTAAAAATCAGCTGGGAATATCACTTAAAACCAGCTGCAATGAGGTTGGCAGAGGTTCAGTGAAGATTAGAAAAGAGCCCTTTGGAATGAGCTATGAAGTGGGACTTCAACAATTTGGTTCAATTCGAATACATCTGTTACCAAAACAAGGACAAATGTGTCCATGAGGCAGCGATCTGAAGGTTTTGTGCTAAAAAAAAAAAATTAAAAAAAAACAACAACACTTCCGATAATTTGTCAGTGCTTGATTAAGCCATAGCGAAACTCTCGTAATGTATTTTACGGTATATACGGATAGTCGTGTATTTACGAAAAATATATAATATTAGCGAAATTTTAATATACGATATGGAATAATCTATAATAGTTAATCGTGAACTTTCTGAAACTTAAAAGATAATGTCCGAGATATATTTAAAAGTTCTGATAGACGCTCTCAAAGGAACCCTCAATTGAGATGTACATGTGCTCATGTTTAAGGCGATCCGGATCTTGTATTACAAACCGAGTCCTAGAAAGTGTAAGTTTTTAGAGAGTAAGAAAAAGAAGAAGAACAAGAAGGATAAAGAAGAAAGAAGACAAAAAGAAAAAGAGAAAGAAGAGAGAAAAGAAGAAGAAAGCTCTCATGAGCTCGCGTGCTAAAAATAGAGGGTAGATTTTAGTTCTGCAAGATATCCTCCACTCTCTGAAATCTGCAAATGAGATGAACACTTAACGAGAGAAGCCAGTAATGTTTCTTATTGTTCCTGGTCCTTCATCAATCGGCCAAATTTAACCTGAAAATCGAAGATCATACTTGAGAATCCACAGCATTCTCTCTGAAAGATAGTTTCTTCGTTCAGGAACATTAAATACATCATCAAGAATAACACACAAGGGGTTGGTTGGGGCACGGCAAACTGTGTAACAAATCAGTTCATGAAAATGACAAGGTGCTATTCACCCTATTCTGCCACGCGGTCCTGCCGCCCTCCACTCCCTATCCTTCTCTCTCTCCACTCCTATCGCCTCTCTCTCCCACTCATCCTCTCTCGTTCCCACCTCAGCCTCTCTCCCACCCTATCCTCTTCTCCCCCCTATCCTTCTCAGCACCCTATCCCTCTCTTCCACTACCTCTCCTATCCATCCACCATCGCCCCCGATCCCATCTGTCACCCTATGCCTCTTTCTCCCACCGCCTATCCCTCTTTTCCGACCGCTCTCCCTCCTCTCAACCCCCGATCCTTCTCTCTCGCACCCGATGCGACTCTCTTTTGCCCCCTACCGCTTCTTCCAATCACTCCGTTACCTCTGATGCTTCTCCTCAACTCCCTATAGCATTGCACCTGCCGCTCTTCCCTCCCTATCCCTTGTCTATCCTCCCTCTCTCCAGCCTATATCTCTCCATCGTCTACCGACTAGCCACAGCTAAGTCTCTCCACCACTACCCTCTCCTGCTCTCTCGTCTCTCTCTTCTCTCTCGTCTCTTCTTCTCTCTCTCTCATTATCTCTCTTCTCTCTTCTCTCTCTCCGCACCGCTAGCCTGATCTCTCTTTCCAGCCACGCTATTCGTCCTCTCTCTCCCTACCCCAATCGCCTCCTTCCCAAACTACCTCTCTCTCTCTCAGCCTATTTCCCTCTCCTCCACAGAATCCCTCTCCCGCACCTCATCCCCTCTGCCCACCCACCCCACTCCTCTCTCTACACCCCCACTCCTCTCTCCCACCCATCCTCTCCTCGCACCCGCCCCCACTCCCTCTCCTCCCACCCACCGCCACTCCGCTCTCTCGCCACCCCACCCACTCCCTCTCTCCAATCCATCCCCCTCCAGCACCCACCCCTCTCTCGACCCACTCCCACCCACTGCCCCCTCTCCACTCCCTCCTCCACACCTCCTTCCCACCACCCCACCTACACCCACCCTCCGCCACCACACTCCACCCACTGCCCCCCACGTCACTCCTCCCAGATCTCCTCTCCCCCACCCACTGCCCACCTCATCCACCGCATACTCCCTCCCACACCCCACCCTGTCCACTCCCCTGCTCCTCCCACCCATCGCCACTCCCTCGCTCCCAACCCACTTCCCACTTCCATCCTCCCCCACCCAGCTCACTCCTCCCGCCACCCCTATCCCCTCGTCCCCTCACGACCACTCCAACCCGCTCTCCTCCCCCCCCCACTCCCATCTCCCCCACCCATTCCCCCACCCCCTCTCCCACCTCCACACTGGCCACCCACTCCCGCTCTGGCTCCAGCCACTCCACACTCCTCCTCGCCAGCCCACTCCACCCCACTCCTGCTTCCTCCACCCCACCCACCACTCCCCTCCACCTCACTCCACTCCTCCCCACCCAGCCACTCCCACTCCCATGCCCCCACCCACTCCCACTCCCACTCCCACTGTCTCCCACACCCTTCCTCCCATCCAATTCCCCCCCACCCACTCCACCCACTCCCCCCCTCATCATACGCTCCCTCGCTCAGCCCAACTCCCACCACCTCCTCTGCCTCACCCACCCACGCCCACTCCCACACCCTCCCCCATCTTCTCCACACCACTGTCCCCCACTCCACCCCACCCCTCCGACCTCATCCCACCATCCACTTCTCTACCCACTTCCACGCCCCCACCCACTCCACCCCACTAGCTTCCCCCACGCATCGCACCCACTCCTCCCCACCACCCCATCTCGCCCCCACCACTCCCACCCACCCACGCAACTCCCCTCCTCCCACCCACTGCCTCACCCACTCGCCCTCTTCTCAAATTCAGTCCATCCGTCACCCCACTCTCATCTCACCCACTCCACCACTCCCACCCCATCCCCTCCTCCCACCCACTCACCGGCCACTCCTCCCCCAACCTATCCACCCCCTCCACCCATCCCCTCCTCCCCCACTGCCTCTCCACTCCCACTCCACTCCTCCCCCTACTCCCTCTCCCACTTCTCTCTCCACCGCAAACTCCACCTCAGCTCCTCCTCCACCGCCACTGCCGCCACTCACCCATCCCAGCCACTCCCTCCTCGCCATCCTCCTCCCACCCATCCACCGCTACTTCCACCAGCATCCTCCTCTCCACCACTTCCCCCCCACTCCCCTCTCTCCCACCCACCACTCCTCCCACCCTCTCCGCACTCACCCTCCCGCACCCACGCCCACTCCCTGCCTCCCCCACCCACCCCATCCTCTCCCACCGCACCCACCCACTCCTCCCACCGATCCACCCAACCCTCTCCCTCCCCCTCTCCTCTCCACGTCACTCCTCCTCCTGCCCACCCACTGCACCACGCCCACTCCCACCTTCTCTCTCACCCCACTTCCAAACTCACTCCTCTCCACCAACCTCATCCTCCCCAACCACTCACTTCCTCCCCCACCTACCACTCCCACTCCACCCTCCCCCACCCCACTCCCCATTCCCACTCCTCCCCCACCCCACTCCACTTCCCTCCCCCCACTCCCAGCTCGCACAGCCACCTCAGCCCCACCCATCCCCTCCCCTCCCCCCCACTGCCACTCTCCCCCCACCCCACACTCGCCACTCACTCCTCCCCCTCGACTCCCTCCACTCCCCCCACCCATCCCACCACGCCTTCCCACCCATTCACTTATCCCATCCCTCCCACCCCATCGCCACCTCCCCCACCGCACCCCACTCCCCCCCCCACCCAGTCCACTTCCCTCCCCCACCCCAGCTGCCACTCCTCCGCCCACCCACTCCCATCCCCTCCCCCACCCCGCACTCCCCTCCACCCACTCACTCCCACTGACCGGCCACGTGCCCACTGCCCCCACCTCACCCACTGCTCCCACTCCTCCTACCCCACCCCCACTCACTCCCACTCCCCCACCCACTCATCCCACTCCCTCCCCCACAAATCCCACTCCACGCCCATCCCTCACCCACTCCCACCCCACCCTCCCCCCACCCATAGACGCTCACCCACCCCACCCCCCAGCCCACCATGCCTCCTCCCCCCACCCCACCCCCACTCCACTGATCCTCCCCACTCCCACATCCCCATCGCTCCCCTGACCCCACCCCACTCCTCCCCAACCAATCCCACTCCCCTCCAGCCCAGCCAACTCCTCCCACCCACTCCCATCCCCTCCCCCCCCACTCCCCCACGCCCACTCCACTCCTCCCCACTCACTCCTCCGCCATCCCCACTCCACCGCCTCCCACGCATGCCTCCCCAAAAATAACCCCTCACTCCCACTCCTCACCCCGCCTCCCCCCCACCCCACTCCCACTCCCTCCCCACCCCATTCCACTGCCTCACTTCCCACCCCCCTCCCCGCACCACCATCACTCCTCCACCCAGCTCCCTACTCTCCCACCGCCAGCTCCCTGGGTCCGTTTGTGTTCTTCTTTTGCGCCTCCCCGACACCACTCGCCACTACCCTCCCACCACTCCCACTCCGCCCCACCGCCCCCACTCCCACTCTCCACCCTCCCCCCTTCCCCTCCCACTCCACCCACCCCCCTCCCTGCCCATAGCTTCCTCCTTCCTCTTCTCGCCTTTTTCCTCCTCTTTCTCTCGCCGCTGTCTCTCTCTTCCTTCCCTCTTCTCCCCCCTTTTTATTTAACAGCTGGCCATCGTACAAAGCGACGGGTTTATTTGCTGTATACAAGGTAATGGAAGAAATTATAATTTTTACTGGGCACATATCATGATCATGTATGCTGAGTGAGTATCCATTTTGAAACGTGAGGAAACGTCTGCATTTTTATTACCATCACGTGCAGCCTAGTGCTGCTGTAAATTGGTGGGTGTGCAGCTGTGCCAGTATCAATGCTCATTACCAACACACCGGTGCTGCATTTTTATTCACTGACCGCAGAGAAGACGGCTCTCAACCCACTTGGTGTTTCCAACGACTACAGGGCAAACTCAAGACCCAAGACTTAAACATCAAATAACCGGTAAGCTGCCTAACACCAGACTTGAATTTTTTAATCCATCCGTTGATTTTGATCGAGAACCTCTCTCGGTCTGTGAATGCCATCACTTTCGCTATTGCAATAAATGTTAGGCTAATTGCCAGCACTTGTTTTGAATTCGCTGAGAATTATTTTGCGCTTAAATAAGTTAATCTGACAATAAGGTGCTTTGTCATCGGTAAATTGTCGAGAAATAGTAAGACCTTTGGTTGTCTTCGTACTTTTCTTGATTCTAGGTTGGATAGCAAGTTCTGCCCTTTGCCTTGGAATGGCGTCTCGTAGTGTGATCAGTGGTGAGTGAGCAAGGGTGTTCCTGCAGTTACTACGGCATAGAATTTGGTAAAAGCGTGTTTCTCCACGGTGAGAGACTTGTATATGGTCCTAGACACTTGAATTGCCTTCAAAGTTGATACATGGGATTGCACATGCTGCTAGGATTTTATAAGTCCTAGCAAATGGATGAGTCAAGGGACTTTTGTCGAAAGTCATGAATGTCATGTTAAAAGACAGTTTTGTCACAAATTCTTCATTAGTTCTCGCACGCCAAGAATGTGTCACAAGTGTCTTTCGCCTGAAATCAATCTTCAGGTTTTCGCCTCAGTATTTATAAAGTCAGGCGGATTGGTTGAAAATCATTTGATTTAGATTTGGCAACGTATGGGATGAGCTAAAACCACGATAAGCTTGCAAACGACATTCGGATTTGGAAATGAACATATTTAAAGATCACTCAGTGTTGGTCATCGTTCTCCAATAGTTGCTGCGAATTAAACAATGAGAATGAGGGTCGACGCACAGACTGTAAGAAACTGGTGGATAGTACATATAAATGGTTAACTCTTCCTTACAAGAAATCCAATGTTAATTTGATATACTGCTTTACCGCAAGCATGGTTTCTGAAAGTGACGGGGGTGCAGGATGAATAAACTTCAAATTAACTTGTTTTGGTGAATTTCGACTGAACATATCCCCAAGTAAAGTTTATGGGTATTATGAGTGAAAGATCAGCTATAATCCCGATTTGGTGAACGAAGGACATGTCAGTTGGGAGCGGTGTTCCACTGGGGGAATAGGGTTGGTTGGAAAATGGTCCAGAAAACTCAATTTCGTCCACAACAAGAGTTGACAAATGTCAAATTGGAAAAAAATTATATGTTTGTTTCTCCGTAAAAAAATTATATTCTGCATGAAGTCCTCATTCTTGAAGAGAGAAAATCCAAAGAAACTCGTTCAGACTAGCCAGGAAGTTTGGAGACAATGAAGCGTAAAGCAGGAAACTTGTGATTCTCCTCCAAAGACCCTCACGGACGATGCTTGAAGCGACCAAAGGTAGATCGGAACGCAGGCAGGACACTGGATCCTCGATGGTTTATGGAATCCTTCTCTATGGATATAATCATTCAATCCACATTGTGTCGATAGACAATCTCTTAACAGTGCTGTGCTCACACAGACTTCTTAAATAAACACACAATTGAGAGCGAGTTACTAAAATGTAACCAAGCATTTACGGACCTTTTATACATGTTCGCTTCGGGTTAATAAGACACAAAGTTTAAAGTGGAAAACATCGCAACTTAAACCACCTGCAGATAAACTCTCTGATACCATGCTGAAATTTGTTTTGTGTACCGAACTGTCGAGCTCGTGATGAGGTGCTATAACACAGAGTACAGAAGGGAGCAGGAACAAGGAGCATGGGAGTGAAGAAAAAACAGTTGGGAAAGAGAATGAGGAGATCTGTGAAGGGAAAGGATGGGGCAGGGTACACAAGGTGTAAACATGGAGACATACATGGGGACTTCCAGAGTCCTACAACAAAGGGACTGTTAGGAAGAAGGAGGAATTAAAGGAGCGGATTAGCAGGGAGTAGAAAGATTGTGACTTTGATGTGGGAAGATAAGAGAGGGTGAATCACGTTTGAAGACTAGAGGGAAAGAGTGGATTAGAGATGTGGAAATGTTCCAAAAGGCAGGAAAAAAGAGAATGAATAGGCTTGAGAAATTACAGGGAAAAAACATTAATCTTGTTCATGAACATGCTATCATTTACCTTTGTTTGATTCTGGGAAAGTATCCTTAAATATCAACAAGGAAAATATCATGACATTGACCAAACTACATAAATCCGTCCAAATTAGGTATTTTTTCAGTTGGGGGGTGTGGTAACATTGTCTGCAACACTGATCTTAATATACAACATACAAATAAGAAATTTAGATTTTTGGATTTCTTAATAAATTTGCGAAACACCCATGTAGTTATATTGTTCCACAACTTTTATTTACTTTCCACAGTAAATGATAGACAAATACTTTTCTCAAGGCGGTATGATTTATCACACAGGAAATAGACACTGATATATGTGTCACC
>CM068968.1:63361954-63373682 GCA_035128595.1 Eptatretus atami | reverse complement strand
GAGAGAGATGCAAGGAGACGACAACCCACCACGTGCTCTGTGTGCAGCAGGGTTTTTCCTTCTCCAACAGAATTGAAAATACATCAAAGAATACATACGGGCGAGAAGTCCTTCAAATTGCTGCTGTGTGCAACAAGGCCTTCCTTTTTCCATTAGGATTAAAATACATCCAACGAAATACATACTGGACGAGAAGTCTCATCAAGTGTTGTGTGTGCAACCAAAGCCTTCGCTTTTTCCACTTAGGATCTGAAAACTACTAAGACAACCCCGGAGAGAAGGCCTACAGTGTTTCTGTGTCGCGGCAGCAGAACTTGCTTTCACAGGATTGAATATCACGACTCCCAACGGACCCACGAACTACAATTGTTCGTCTTTGTCACAATGCCTTCCACTTACAGGACAACGTTAAAGCCATCCAAAGAATCCACACAGGAGAGCAGGCCCTACACGTGTTCTGTGTGCAACAAGGCCTTCCTCTCTTTCAACAAGGATTGAAAATACATCAAAGAAAACACACCCGGAGAGAAGCCGCTTTAATTGCTTGTGGTGTCACAAGTCCTTCGCTTACAGTACATACTTAAAGCATCAAATAATACACACAGGCAGCGAAGCCCGTCACAAGTGTGGTGGTCTTGGCAGCTAAGGTGTCTTGCCAAGTTATGCCGTACTTTGCATTCAACATCAAAGGATACATCACGGGAAGAGCCTACAAGTGTTCTGTGTGCACAAGGCATTTTGGCTATTTTATGTCAGTTTTAAAATGCATCCAAGTTCATCGGAGAGAAGCCATTCAATTGCTCTGTTTGTCACAAAGAGCAATGTCGCTCAACAGAAAAGACGTTAAAGACTCATCATGCATACACACAGGAAGAGCACCCTACAAGCTGGTTCCGTCTGCCAGAAGTCTTTTGCTCAGTTTGACAAACCTACATGGACAGTCAGAAGACATGCATCACGGGAAGAAGAAGCCGTTTCAGTGTTCTTTGTGTCCGAAGGCCTTCTACCAATCAACATCATTTCTAAAGAAACATCAAGAACCACATACCTGCGCAGAGAAACCCCACAAGCTGTTCTTGTGTGCGAAAGCCCCTTCGTAATACTTGGTATCAGATGAATTGACATTATCAAAGGCACACACACTGAGGAGAAAAAGCCATACGAAGGTGTTCCACTGTATAATCAAGGTTTTTGCTCGTCGTTATCATATTATTCACAATCGAAAAAATACATTACTGAGGAGAAAGCCTCAAGTGCCTCCATGTGCAACAAGGCTTTCACTTTTTCGATCAACGGATTGAACAACACATCAAACGAACACACCGAAGAGAGCCCACAAGTGTTCTTTGTGCGAAAGTCCTTCTTTTAACAATTGCAGATTTAAAAAGCCATCATTAATACACAGGATTACACAGAGGAAGAAGCCTTCAATTGTTATGTGTGTCAACAAGTCTTCCTTCCCAGGAAAATGTTAACACATCATCCAAAAGATACTACAAGGAGAGAACCTTGATGTGTTCTGATGTTCACAGTCCTTCGCGTTACAGAAAAACATTAACAAGTCATCAAAGCATAACATACAGGAGAGAACGCCTTCAGTGTTCTGTGTTGTCAGCAAAGCCTTCACACACGACACAACGTAAAAAGTCATCAAAGATACCATACCGAGAGCGCCCTTCAATGTTCTGGTGTCCCCCAAGCCCCTTCGCTCGCCGCAGAGCAGCGTTTAAAAAGTCATCAAAGAATGATACTGGAGAGAAGCCTTATGACTGCTCTGTTTGTCACAGGCATTCGCTTTGCCAAACACAACTTTAAAAAGCATCAAAGAATACATACAGGAGAGAAACCCTACACGTGTTCTGTGTGTCACAAGGCCTGTCGCTCGGAACAACGCGTTTAAAAAGTCATCAACGAATACACAGCGGAGAGAAGCTTTCAGTTTGCTCTTATATTTTGTGTGTGTCACAAGGCCTTCACTCCATTACAAGCAACGTTTAACCGCCATCGAACGAATTACATACAGGAGAGAAGCCCTACAAGTTGTTTCGTGTGTCACAAGGTCTTCGGCTTACAGAAAAACGTTAAAAAAGCATACACACAGTGCACAAGCAGGGGAGAGAGGCCCTACAGTGTGACTGTTTGCAAACAAGGATTTGCTTTTTCATCAGGATTGAAATACATCAACGTCCACACCGGAGAGAAGTTCTCACAAGTTTCGTTGTGCAAACAAGTCTTTTGTTTTTCATCAGGATTGAAAAATCATCAAAGAATCATACTGGAGAGAAAGCCCTACAAGTGTGTGTTTTGGCAGCAAGGGATTTTCTTTTCATCAGAATTGAAATACATGAAAGAAACATACCGGGGAAAATGCCCTTCATTGCTCTTGGGTGTCATAAAGGTCATTCGCTTACAGAAAATCATTGAAAACCATCAAATATACACACAGGAGAGAAAGCCTACAAGTGTTCCGGTGCAACAAGGCTTTTCCTTTTTCCATCACATTGAAACATACATCAAATAATCCCACAGGAGGAGAATCTTACAATTGTGTCCAGTGTGCAACAAGGCCTTCGCTTTTCATCCACGATTGAGTCACATCAAATCATCCACACTGGAGAGAAAGTCTCAACAAGTGTGCCTGTGTGCAACAGTCTTTACTTACAGAACAACCCTGAACCCATCAACGAATACACCGGAGAAAATCTTACAAGCCGAACAAGTCTTTACAAGTGTTCCCTGTGGCAACAAGGCCTTGCTTTTTCATCAGGACTGAAAATATACATCAAATAATACACACCCGCGAAAGTCTTACAAGTGGTTCCGCTGTGCAACAAGGCCTTTCGGCTTTTTCATCAGGATTGAAAATACATCAAAGAATACACACGGGAGAGAGCCTTCAGCTGCTCTCGTGTGTCACGCGCCTTCGCTCAAAGAAACTCATTAGAAGCAATCATATACATACAGGAAGAAGCCTTCAACAGGTTCTGTGTGGCAACAAGCACTTTGCTCATAAAAAAACATAACGAAACCCATCAAAGAAATTCCACACCGGGAGAGCAGCCCTACCGTGTTCTGGGTTGCAACAAGGTATTTGGCTCACAAACAACGCTTAAAAAGCCTCACGATTCACACGGCAGAGCAACCCCACACGTTTTCTGTGTGCAACAAGGCCTTCTCTCTCTTCATCAGGATTGAAAATACATCAAAGAAGACACCACAGAGAGAAGCCCTTTCAGTTGCTGTGTGTCAAAAGGCTTTCACTACAAGAATGAGAAAACGTTAAAAGCCATGAAAGAATACACCACAGAGAGTATCCTTACAAGTTTCCATGGTAACAAGCATTTGTCTATTGCCAAACCTGCATGGCACATCAGCAGAATGCATACGGGGCAGAGAAGCCTTCAGTGTTCTTGTGTCCCTAAGGCATTTACCAATCAACGCATTTATATAACATCAAGAGATACATATTGGAAGAAAGCTCACACAGTTCTGTGTGCAGCAAGGCATTCAATTTTCATCAGAAATTGAAAATACTCCAAAGGATACACACTGAGAAAAGCCTTCAATTGCTCTGTAGTGACACGAGGCATTCCTTTGCAAGAAAAACGTTAACGACGCCATCAACTATAACACAGGAGAGAAGCCCTACGAAGGTGCTCTGTGTGCAACAAGGCCTTCTCTGTATTTCATCAGGATTGAAATACAATCAAGAGAATACACTACCGGAGAGAAGCCTTTCATTTGTTCTGTGTGTCACCAAGCCTTCACACTTCCACAACAACGTTAAAACGTCATCACGACATACACACTGAAAAGCCATATGAGTGTCCTGTCGTAACAAGGCGGTTTGCTCGTTCATTGCACATTTAAATCAACATCAAAAAAGTGCACACCGAGAGAACCACACAAGTGCTGCTGTCGTGTAACCGAGGCATTGCAAGTTTTGTCAACTACATGTACATCAGATAAATCATACTGGAGGGAAAGACAAACCATCACTCAACAATATAGCCCACATAACATGACCGACAACAACATACAAACTTTTTAACCGTATTTATATTCACAGAATTATATTTACGACACCTCATCACGACGGAGCTTTAGAAGCAGAGGAGAAAGGATGTAGAGAGGAAGCTATGAACAATGACATGTTATTGTTAAATCAAACCACACTCAAAAACTGTAAGCTCCGAAAATAAAACCCAACTTATCCACAGCCTGATAATTTACAAAAGGCCCTTACAGTGTCCCACAATTTATGGGATTATAAAATGCATGCAAGTATACAAACAAATTGACCCCAAAGTACACAAATCATTGCACAAACATATGAGCTCGTGGAATTACAACTCTGATACTTCCTTATTTGAAAGAAAGATTGAAATCCAGGAGTAAAATACGAGTGGTATTCTTACAAGGTGACAGCCTTCCCGCCTCCTGTTTTGTTCAGCCTTTGGACCCTGAGTACCTCCATCAATGAACAAGACATGGATACAATCTTATATGCACAGAAAATATCCAAGGAAATAAGAAATGACACTCCCAACTGTGTTGATGGACGATCTAAAAACTCTCTTGCCCGAAAATGAATAATTGGCGATCAACTAACAGTAAAGCAGGCTTGGAGGACATTCAAGTAGGAGTGTTGGTCTGACAAATGCTATGCCAATGCACATTCTGTACAATGAAAAACAAATAACAAACATCTCAATCACTCAAGCTTACAACAATACAGGAAGTACGAAATGAAAGCATCCTACAAATACCTAGGATAGAAGAAGCCCCCAGGTACACACACAAAACAATGTGTAAAATAATCAGGCAAAGAGTACCCGAGACGAATAAGATAATTCTGAACTCATCCTCTCGTCACAGACACAAACAAAAGCTATGAAAACAACTTGAGTGCCGGTATTCAATCGAACTGTGCATTATACAACTGCCACAATTGGAGATCAACCAATGTAGACACAAAACAAGAACTTCCACTATCACAAGCAGTTCCACAAAGCTAATGCAACAGGTTGTCATTACTGAACAAGAAGGGCCGGTGGTTTGATGGAGCTTGGAGCACAAGCAAAGTGCACAGACCAAGCTTGGAGACCAAGCAAGGATAATGTGGGAGACGCAAGTGCACAGAAGATGTTCTGTTGTGAGTTGGTGTCAGATCGCAGACAATGTGAAAAGCTCCCAGACTATCCAGAAGAAATTTGTACACCGAGGCAAGAAAACAAACAAACAAGAAAGGAGTTCTTATTGCATCAGCACTAAGCTTCCAAAGCAGCTGCAAAAGATGGGATTACTACAGACGGAAAAAACAGAAACAACACAGCCCCAATGATTTGCGAAGGAAAACAAGAAAAAGAACAATCAGATTCCAAACCCTCGCCAGGGGCTCGGTTTCCGTGTAGTTTAGTTTTGTGTGGTGTTTGTGTACTGGTGTTGTTACAAAATTAATAATAGATATAGATAGAAGCTGCACTTTGTAACTGCCTGGCAGTGTAACACGCGTTACCAAGACGGTCACCAGCGTCTTGAGCACCCCACTTTGATCGGACACTTGACCCTGACCCATCGACGTTTTTATTATTATTCAATTGAATATAAAACTGGATTAAAGATAAATTAAATTCAAATCAAATGGAAGGCCAAATAGTAAGTCTGCATTGAGTAAGTCAGAAGGAACCCAAACAGCAAAAAGCAAAGATTGAGTCATCAGGAGGATACCTGGAATAGATTTGGGTTTTAGCTGGCTACTCTACCCTCAAACCATCCAGGCACAAGCCAGCTGAGCCCTATATTCAAAAAACAAAACTCAAGACCCAGATGATATACAATTAAATATATCTGGCTGCAGACCATGATCCGATCAGGTTGAAATTTAAAACATATATCTCCCCATCACTACATATCTAAATTGTGAAGTTTTGTTGATCGATGAAGCAGTTTCAGAGAGATTTTAAAAAAAGATTTTTTGCCTCAATCCCAATATGATTGCCCCTCCCATGTGACCTATCAATTACTCTGTACCTATTTGGCCTTCCATTTGATTTGAATTTAATTTATTTTAATCCCATTCTTATATTCAATTGAATAATAATAAACCTCATGGGTCAGGGTCAAGTGTCCGATCAAAGTGGGGTTGCATCAAGACGGGACGTCTTGGTAACCGGTCGTCACTGCCAGCAGTTACAAAGTGGCAGTTCTAGTTATATCTATTATTAATTTTGTAACACACCAGTACACAAACACCACACAAAACTAAACTACACGAAACGAGCCCTGGCGAGGGTTTGGAATCTGATTGTTCTTTTTCTTGTTTTCTTCGCAATCATTGGGGCTGTGTTTGTTTCTGTTTTGTTTTCCTGTGTAGTATCCATCTTTTGCACCTGCTTTTGGAAGCTAGTTGCTGAATGCAATAAGAATCCCTTTTCTTGTTTGTTGTTTTCTTGCTCGTGTACAAATTTCTTCTGATAGTCTGGGGAGCTTTTCACATTGTCTGCGAGTCTGACACACACACAGAACATCTTCTGTGCACTTGGTCTCCATCTTATCCTTGCTTGGTCTCCAAGCTTGGTCTGTGCACTTGCTTGGTCTCCAAGCTCCATCAAACCACCGGCCCCTTCTTGTCTCAGTAATTACAACCTCGGTATGCATTGGTTTTTGTGGAACATCTTGTGAATAGTGAGAAGATTCCTTGTTTTGGTGTCTACATTGTTGATCTCCAATTGTGGCCAGTTTATAATTGCACAGTTCGATTGGAATACCGGCACTGCAAGTTGTTTTATAGCTTTTGTTTTGTTTCTTGATGAGAGAGGGATGAGTTCAGAATTAGTCTTATTCTGCGGTCTCGGTATCTTTGCCTGATTTAATTTTTACACATTGTTTTGTGTGTGTACCTGGGGGCCTTCTTCTATTCCTAGGTATTTGTAGGATGCTTTCATTTTCTACTTCCTGTATTGTTGTAACGCTTGCAGTGATTGATGATGTTCTGTTAATTTGTTTTTCATTGTACAAATGTGCATTGGCACATTTGTCAAGACCAAACTCCACTTGAATGTCCTCCAAGTCCTGGCTTTACTCGTTTTAGTTGATCTGCCAATTATCATTTCGGGCAAAGAGTTTTTAGATCGTCCACACACAGTTGGGAGTGTCCATTCTATTTCCTTGGAGATTTTCTGTGCATATAAGATTGTATCCATGTCCTGTTCATTGATGGGGTACTCAGTGGGTCCAGAGCGCTGAACAAAACAGGAGGCGGGAAGGCTGTCACCTTGTAAGAATACCACTTCGTATTTTTACTCCTGGGGATTTCAATCTTTCTTTCAAAAGTAGGAAGTATCAGAGTTGTAATTCCACGAGGCATCATTGTTTTGTGCAATGCATTCTGTGATTATCTTGGGCGTCAAATTTTGTATACTTGCATGCATTTTTATAATCCCATAAAATGTGGGACACTGTCAAGGGCCTTTTGTAAATCTATCCAGGCTGTGGATAAGTGTTTGTAACGGAGCTTACAGTTTTTGAGTGTGGTTTTGTTTTAACAATAAATGGTCTATGTGTTCCATAGCTTCCTCTCTACATCCTTTCTCCTCTGCTTCTAAAGCTCCTCGTGATGAGTGGTGTCGTAAATTATAAATTCGGTGGAATATATACCGGCTTAAAAAGTTTGTATGTTGTTGTCGGCAGTTATTTGGGCTATATTGTTGAGTGGATGGGTTTGTCTTCCCTCCGAGTATGATTTATCTGATGTACATGTAGGTTGACAAAACTTGCAAATGCCTCGGTTACACACAGCAGCACTTGTGTGGTTCTCTCCTGTGTGCACTTTTTTGATGTTGATAAAATGTGCATGAACGAGCAAACGCCTTGTACAGACAGGACACTCATATGGCTTTTCTCCAGTGTGTATTCGTGATGGACGTTTTAACGTTGTTGTGAAGTGAAGGCCTTTGGTGACACACAGAACAAATGAAGGCTTCTCTCCGGTATGTATTCTCTTGATTGTATTTTTCAATCCTGATGAAAACAGAGAAGGCCTTTCGCACACAGCAGCACCTTCGTAGGGGTCTTCTCTCCTTGTGTGTATAGTTGATGGCGTCGTTAACGTTTTTCTTGCAAATGGAAGGCCTCTGTCACATACAGAGCATTGAAGGTTTTCTCAGTGTGTATCCTGTTGGATGTATTTTCGAATTTTGATGAAAAATTTAATGCCTTGCTGCACACAGAGACTGTGTGAGCTTTCTCTCAATATTATTCTCTTGATGTTTATAAATGCGTTGATGGTAAATGCCCTTTAGGGACACAGAAGAACACTGAAAGGCTTCTCTGCCCGTATGCATTTCTGCTGATGTGCCATGCAGGTTTGGCAAATAGCAAATGCCTTGTTACACATGGAACACTTGTAAGGATACTCTCCTGTGTGTATTATTTCATGGCTTTTTAACAGTTTCTGTGAGTGAAAGCCTTTTGTGACACACAGGCAACTGAAGGGCTTCTATCCTGTGTGTATTCTGTTATGTATTTTCAATCCTGATGAAAGGGAGAGAGAAGGCCGTTGTTGCACACAGAAAAGTGTGGGGGCTGCTCGCCTGTTGAATCGTTGATGGCTTTTTAAGCGTTGTTTTGTGAGCAAATACCTTGTTGCAACCCAGAACCCACGGTAGGGCTGCTCTCCCGGTCGTGGAATTTCTTTGATGGGTTTCGTTAATGTTTTTCTTTATGAGCAAAGGCCTTGTTGCCACAGCAGAACACTGTGAGGGCTTCTTCCTGTATGTATTATTGATTGCTTCTTAATGAGTTTCTGTTGACGAAGGCCGCGTGACACACGAGGCAGCTGAAGGGGCGTCTCTCCCGGTGTGTATTCTTGATGTATTTTCAATCCTGATGAAAAAAGCCGAAGGCCTTGTTGCACAGCGGAACCACTTGTAAGACTTGTCGCCGGGTGTGTATTATCTTGATGTATTTTTCAAGTCCTGATGAAAAGCAAAGGCCTTGTTGCCCAAGGAAATCCACTTGTAAGACTTGTTCGGCTTGTAAGACCTTTCTTCCGGTGTCATTCGTTGATGGCGTTTCAGGGTTGTTCTGTAAGTAAGAGACCTTGTTGCAACACAGGCACACTTGTTGAGACTTCTCTCCAGTGTGGATGATTTGATGTGACTTCAATCGTGGATGAAAAAAAGCGAGGCCTTGTTGCACACGCGACACTGTAAGTACTTCTCTCCTGTGGGAATTATTTGATGTATGTTCAATGTGATGAAAAGGAAAGCCTTGTTGCCACCGGGAACACTTGTAGGCCTTTCTCTCCTGTGTGTATTATTTGATGGTTTTCAATGATTTTCTGTAAGCGAATGACCTTTATTGACACCCAGAGCAATTGAAGGGCATTTCTCCCCGGATGTCTTCTTTCATGTATTTTCAATTCTGATGAAAAGAAAATCCCTTGCTGCCAAACAACCACTTGTAGGGCTTCTCTCCAGTATGGGCATTCTTTGATGTATTTTTCAATCCTGATGAAAAACAAAAGACTTATTGCACAACGAACACTTGTGAGGACTTCTCTCCGGTGTGGACGTTGATGTATTTTCAATCCTGATAAAAAGCAAATCCCTTGTTGCAAACAGTACACTTGTAGGGCTTCTCCCCTGGTGCATGTGTGATGCTTTTAACGTTTTTCTGTAAGCCGAAGACCTTGTGACACACGGAACACTTGTAGGGCTTCTCTCCTGTATGTATTCGTTGGATGGCGTTTAAACGTTGCTTGTATGGAGTGAAGCCTTGTGACACACAGAGCAACTGAAAGCTTCTCTCCGGATGTTGTATTCGTTGATGACTTTTTAACGTTGTTCTCGAGCGAAGGCCTTGTGACACACGAGAACACATGTAGGGTTTCTCTCCTGTATGTATTCTTTGATGCTTTTTAAAGTTGTTTTGCAAAGCGAATGCCTTGTGACAACAGAGCAGTCATAAGGCTTCTCTCCAGTATGCATTCTTTGATGACTTTTTAAACCCTGCTCTGCCGACGAAGGGGCCTGTGGGGACACACAGAACATTTGAAGGGCTGCTCTCCGGTATGTATCGTTTGATGACTTTTTAACGTTGTGTCTGTGTGTGAAGGCCTTTGCTGACACACAGAACACTTGAAGGCTTCTCTCCCTGTATTGTATGCTTTTGATGACTTGTTAATGTTTTTTTCTGTAAGCGCGAAGGACTTGTGACACACAGAACACTCAAAGGTCTTCCTGTAGTATCTTTTGATGATGTGTTAGACATTTTCCTGGGAGTGAGACCTGTTGACACACATAACAATTGAAGGCTTCTCTCCTTGTTATATCCTGTGTATTAATTGATGGCTTTTTAAATCTGACAATTGTAAAAAGGACTTTCGCACAAAGAACACTGTGGCGTTCTCTTCCGGGTGGTTCGTTTGATGTGTTTTCAATCGCGTGATGAAAAAGTGAAAGCCTTGTTGCACATGGAGCACTTGTAGGGCTTCTCCCAGTATGTATTTTTGATTGTTGATATAATATGATGACGAGCAAAAACCTTGATTACAGTGGAACACTTCGTATGGCTTTTTCCCCAAGTGTGTGTTCCTTTGATGTAATGTCAATTTCTGATACCAGATTCGAAGGCCTGACTGCACACAGAACAGCTTGGTGGGGTTTCTCTGCGCAGGTATGTGGTTCTTGATGTTTCTTTAGAAATGATGTTGATTGGTAGAAGGCCTTCGGACACAAAGAACACTGAAACGGCTTCTTCTTCCCGTGATGCATGTCTTCTGACTGTCCATGTAGGTTTGTCAAACTGAGCAAAAGACTTCTGGCAGACGGAACCAGCTTGTAGGGTGCTCTTCCTGTGTGTATGCATGATGAGTCTTTAACGTCTTTTCTGTTGAGCGACATTGCTCTTTGTGACAAACAGAGCAATTGAATGGCTTCTCTCCGATGAACTTGGATGCATTTTAAAACTGACATAAAATAGCCAAAATGCCTTGTGCACACAGAACACTTGTAGGCTCTTCCCGTGATGTATCCTTTGATGTTGAATGCAAAGTACGGCATAACTTGGCAAGACACCTTAGCTGCCAAGACCACCACACTTGTGACGGGCTTCGCTGCCTGTGTGTATTATTTGATGCTTTAAGTATGTACTGTAAGCGAAGGACTTGTGACACCACAAGCAATTAAAGCGGCTTCTCTCCGGGTGTGTTTTCTTTGATGTATTTTCAATCCTTGTTGAAAGAGAGGAAGGCCTTGTTGCACACAGAACACGTGTAGGGCCTGCTCTCCTGTGTGGATTCTTTGGATGGCTTTAACGTTGTCCTGTAAGTGGAAGGCATTGTGACAAAGACGAACAATTGTAGTTCGTGGGTCCGTTGGGAGTCGTGATATTCAATCCTGTGAAAGCAAGTTCTGCTGCCGCGACACAGAAACACTGTAGGCCTTCTCTCCGGGGTTGTCTTAGTAGTTTTCAGATCCTAAGTGGAAAAAGCGAAGGCTTTGGTTGCACACACAACACTTGATGAGACTTCTCGTCCAGTATGTATTTCGTTGGATGTATTTTAATCCTAATGGAAAAAGGAAGGCCTTGTTGCACACAGCAGCAATTTGAAGGACTTCTCGCCCGTATGTATTCTTTGATGTATTTTCAATTCTGTTGGAGAAGGAAAAACCCTGCTGCACACAGAGCACGTGGTGGGTTGTCGTCTCCTTGCATCTCTCTC
>CM068968.1:63335863-63347394 GCA_035128595.1 Eptatretus atami | reverse complement strand
CGGTCTGGACCGGTTGCAGAATCTGAGTGGAGGTTTGATCGCAAGCTCTCCACCTTGTTAGGAGAGGACATGGAATCCAGGAAAAGCTGGGTGTGACTGGGTTAGGTGGGTACAGAAAGCGATGGGTTTGGGACACAAGATTTAGAAGCAAACACAGAGTTTAGGCATTCAGCATTTTGTTTTTCATTGTACAAATGTGCATTTGGCACATTTGTCAAGACCAAACTCCACTTGAAGGTCCTCCAAGTCCTGCTTTACTCGTTTAGTTGATCTGCCAATTTCACTTCGGGCAAAGAGTTTTTAGATCGTCCACACACAGTGGAGTGTCACATTTCTTATTTCCTTGATATTTTTCTGTTGCATATAAGATTGTATCCATGTCCTTGTTCATTGATGAGGGTACTCAGTGGGTCCAGACTGAACAAAACAGGAGGGCGGGAAGGCTGTCACCTTATGATAAGATACCACTTCGTATTTTTTACTCCTGGGATTTCAATCTTTCTTTCAAAATAAGGGAAGTATCAAGTTGTATTCCAGAGCATCATTGTTTTGTCAATCATGTGATATCTGGGGGTCATTTTGTATACTTGCATGCATTTTATAATCCATAAATGTGGGACACTGTCAAAGGCTTTTGTAATCTATCCAGGCTGTGGATAAGTTGGTTTGTCGGAGCTTACAGTTTTTGAGTGTGGTTTGATTTAACAATAAATGGTCTATTGTTCGCCATAGCTTCCTCTCTTACATCCTTTCTCTCTGCTTCTAAAGCTCCTCGTGAATGAGGTGGTCGTAAATTATATCGTGATTATTACCGGTTAAAAGTTGTATGTTGTTGGTCGGCATGTTATTGGGCTATATTTGTGAGTGGATGGGTTTGTGTCTTTCCCTCCAGTATGATTTATCTGATTGTACATGTAGTTTGCAAACTTGCAAATGCCTCGTTACACACAGAGCACTGTTGTGGTTTCTTCTCGTGTGTGCACTTTTTGATGTTGATTTAAATGTGATGAACGAGCAAACGCCCTTGTTACAGACAGGACACTCATATGGCTTTTCTCCAGTGTGTATTCGTTGATGGCGTTTTAACGTTGTTGTGGAAGTGAAGCCTTGTGACACACAGAACAAATGAAAGGCTTCTCTTCCGGTATGTATTCTTGATGTATTTTCAATCCTGATGAAACAGAGAAGGCCTTGTTGCACACAGAGCACTTGTAGGGTCTCTCCTGTGTGTATTAGTTGATGGCGTGTTAACGTTTTTCTGCAAATGAAGGCCTTGTACATACAGAGCAATTGAAGGGCTTTTTCTCCAGTGTGTATCCTTTGATGTATTTTCATCTTGATGATGAAAATTGAATGCCTTGCTGCACACAGAACATGTGTGAGCTTTCTCTCCAATATGTATTTCTCTGATGTTGATATATAAATGCGTTGATTGGGTAAATGCCTTAGGACACAAAGAACACTGAAATGGCTTCTCTTCCCGTATGCATTCTCTGATGCCATGCAGGTTTGGCAAATGAGCAAATGCCTTGTTACACATGGAACACTTGTAAGGATACTCTCCTGTGTGTATTATTTCATGGCTTTTTAACGTTTTTCTGTGAGTGAAAGCCTTTTTGACACACAGAGCAACTGAAGGGCTTCTCTCCTGTGTGTATTCTTTGATGTATTTTCAATCTGATGAAAGAGAGAAGCCTTGTTGCACACAGAACAAGTGTGGGGTTGCTCTCCTGTGTGAATTCGTTGATGGCTTTTTAACGTTGTTTTGTGAGCAAATACCTTGTTGCACCCAGAACACTTGTAGGGCTGCTCTCCGGTGTGAATTCTTTGATGGGTTGTTAATGTTTTTTCTATGAGCAAAGGCTTTGTTGCACACAGAACACTGAAGGGCTTCTCTCCTGTATGTATTATTTGATGGCTTCTTAATGAGTTTCTTTGAGCGAAGGCCTTGTGACACACAGAGCAACTGAAGGCTTCTCTCCCGTGTGTATTCTTTGATGTATTTTCAATCCTGATGAAAAAGCGAAGGCCTTGTTGCACACGGAACACTTGTAAGACTTCTCGCCGGTGTGTATTATTTGATGTATTTTCAATCCTGATGAAAAAGCAAAGGCCTTGTTGCACAGGGAACACTTGTAAGACTTGTTCGGCTTGTAAGACTTTTCTCTCGGTGTGCATTCGTTGATGGCGTTCAGGGTGTTCTGTAAGTAAGACGTTTTGCACACAGGACACTTGTGAGACTCTTCTCCAGTGTGGATGATTTGATGTGACTTCAATCGTGATGAAAAAGCGAAGGCCTTGTTGCGACACGGAACACTTGTTAAGACTTCTCTCCTGTGTGGATTATTTGATGTATTTTTCAATTTGATGAAAAAGCGAAAGCCTTGTTGCACACGGAACACTTGTAGGCCTTCTCTCCTGTGTGTATTATTTGATGGCTTTTCAATGATTTTCTGTAAGCGAAGACCTTTATGACACACAGAAGCAATTGAAGGGCTTCTCCCGGTATGTCTTCTTTCATGTATTTTCAATTCTGATGAAAAAGAAAATCCCTTGCTGCAACAAACACACTTGTAGGGCTTCTCTCCAGTATGGATTCTTTGATGTATTTTCAATCCTGATGAAAAAACAAAAGACTTGTTGCACAACGAACACTTGTGAGACTTCTCTCCGGTGTGGATCGTTTGATGTATTTTCAATCCTGATGAAAAAGCAAATCCCTTGTTGCAAACAGTACACTTGTAGGGCTTCTCCCCTGTGTGCATGTGTTGATGGCTTTTTAACGTTTTTCTGTAAGCGAAGACCTTGTGACACACGGAACACTTGTAGGGCTTCTCTCCTGTATGTATTCGTTGATGGCGTTTAAACGTTGTTGTATGAGTGAAGGCCTTGTGACACACAGAGCAACTGAAGAGCCTTCTCTCCGGTGTGTATTCGCTTGATGACTTTTAACGTGTTCTGCCGAGCGAAGGCCTTGTGACACACAGACACATGTTAGGGTTTCTCTCCTGTATGTATTCTTTGATGACTTTTTAAAGTTGTTTTGCAACGCGAATGCCTTGTGACAAACAGAGCAGTCAAAGGGCTTCTCTCCAGTATGCATTCTTTGATGACTTTTTAACCCTGCTCTGCGAGCGAAGGCCTTGGGACACACAGAACATTTGAAGGGTGCTCTCGGTATGTATTCGTTGATGACTTTTTAACGTTGTTCTGTGTGTGAAGGCCTTGTGACACACAGAACACTTGAAGGGCTTCTCTCCTGTATGTATGCTTTGATGACTTGTTACTGTTTTTCTGTTAAGCGAAGGACTTGTGACACACCAGAACACTCAAAGGGTTTCTCTCCTGTATGTATTCTTTGATGATGTGTTTAACATTTCCTGGAAGTGAAGACCTTGTGACACACAGAACAATTGAAGGGCTTCTCTCCTGTGATATCCTGTGTATTAATTGATGGCTTTTTAAATCTGACAATTGTAAAAAGGACTTTTCGCACAAAGAACACTTGTGTGGCTTCTCTTCGTGTGGTTCGTTTGATGTGTTTTCAAATCCTGATGAAAAAGTGAAGCCTTGTTGCACATGGAGCACTTGTAGGCTTCTCTCCCAGTATGTATTTTTGATGTTGATTATATATGATGAACGAGCAAAACCTTATTACAGGTGGAACACTCGTATGGCTTTTCTCCAGTGTGTGTCCTTTGATGTAATGTCAATTCTGATACAAATTCGAAGCCTTGCTGCACACAGAACACTTGTGGGGTTTCTCTCCAGTATGTGTTCTTTGATGTTTCTTTAAATGATTTGATTGGGTAAAGGCCTTCGGACACAAAGAACACTGAAACGGCTTCTCTCCCGTTATGCAGTTCTCTGATGTCCATGTAGGTTTGTCAAACAGCAAAGACTTTCTGGCAGACGGAACACTTGTAGGGATGCTCTCCTGTGTGTATGCATTGATGAGTCTTTAACGTTTTTCTTGAGCGAATGCCTTGACAAACAGAGCAATTGAATGGCTTCTCTCCGGTATGTATTCTTTGATGCATTTTTTAAAACTGATAAAATAGCAAAAGCCTTGTTGCACACAGAACACTTGTAGGGCTTCTCTCCGTGTGTTATCCTTTGATGTTGATGCAAGTACAGTAAACTTGCAAACACCTTGCTGCAAACCACACACTTGTGGGGCTTCGCTCCTGTGTGTATTATTTGATGGCTTTTTAAAGTTGTACTGTAAGCGAAGGACTTGTGACACACAGAGCAATTAAAGGGCTTCTCTCCGGTGTGTTTTCTTTGATGTATTTTCAATCCTGATGAAAGAGAGAAGGCCGTTGCACACAGAACACGTGTAGGGCTGCTCTCCTGTGTGGATTCTTTGATGGCTTTTTAACGTTGTCCTGTAAGTGAAGGCATTGTGACAAAACAGGAACGAATTGAAGGGCTTCTCTCCAGTGTGGATTCGTTGATGTATTTTCAATCCTGATGAAAAAGCCGAAGGTCTGCCCGCACACAGAACACTTGTAGGCCTTCTCTCCGGTGTGTATTCTTGATGTATTTTCATACCTAATGGAAAAAGCGAAGGCTTTGTTGCACACACAACACTTATGAGACTTCTCTCCAGTATGTATTCTTTGATGTATTTTAATCCTAATGAAAAAGCGAAGGCCTTGTTGCACACAGAGCAATTGAAGGGCTTCTCCCCGGTAATGTATTCTTTGATGTATTTTCAATTCTGTTGGAGAAAGGAAAACCTTGCTGCACACAGAGCACGTGTTGGGTTTTCTCTCCATTGCGTATACCTTTGTGACGTAATGGTTTTCCTTTTGCAAAAGCCTTCCTACGAACATCACGCTTGTAAGGTTTCTCCGCCACGTGTACTTTTTGATGATCTTTCCATGAAGCATAAGCGATAATATGCTTTACTGCACACTGGACATCTTATGAGACTTCTCTCCTGTGTGACCTATTTGATGTGTTTGTAAAGATGTTAAGGATGTAAATGCTTCATTACACACAGAACACTTGTGTGGCCGCTTACACTTTGGTTCTGATTCGGTGTCTTCATACAACTTTTACAATAGGTGGACACACTGTCAAACTTATCATTATCCTGACACAACGTCTGTGTCATATCCTTGATTATAGAAAGGTCTCTGTGGAACAACTGCGAACACTTGGAACAAGAAACCGACTTCAAATGTTTCTCTGTAAAGACATTCAAATATCATATTAATAAATCATGATTAGTGTGAAATTATTGTACAATTGAAAAGTTTTTTTTTTACTGTAATCTAGATAAAAATATCGACCTTCTGTCAAAACTTGCTTAAGTAGTCCATGAGCCAGTCGGGTTGGTCAGTACCATCTGTGGGAATATTCTCATAGTGATTTTTGGCAAGGTATACAACCCTCGAGTTAGAAAATATGTGATGGCGATTGCATCGGTGGTACTGTAGCTTTTGTGTGTTATCACCCTGTTTTATGCTCATACCCTTAAATAAGCTTTAGTGCAAAATGGCCAGTACAAGGTAAGACATCCTACTTTCAACTTAACAACAATTTTTTTATCAGTCAAATAACTAACATTGAAATTTGTCTCACGCTTTGCTGGGATCATTTGCTTCTCAACAAAAAGTGCTAAACATGCCAAGGTTGAAAAGTATGTCATTGGGTGACACATATATCAGTGTCTATTTCCTTGTCTGATAAATCATAATCCACCTTGAGAAAAGTATTTGTCTATGCATTTACTGTGGAAAGTGAAATTAAGTTCTGGAACAATATAACTTACATGGGGTTTCGCAAATTATTAAAAAAATCCAAAAATCTAAATTCTTTAATTTGATGTATTTAAGATCAGTGTTGCAGACAATGTCAACACGGTTGAGCTGTTAGACAATTCACGACCCACCCCCCAACTGAAAAAAAATACCTAATTTGGACGGATTTATTAGGTTTGGTCAATGTCATGATATTTTTCCTTGTTGTTATAAGGAACTTTACTTTCCCAGACTCAAACGAAAGCGTAAATGATAGCATGTTCATGACAAGATTATGTTTTTTTCCCTGTAATTTCTCAAAAAAATACAGAATTTCAGGAATTTAGGCACTCAATAATGCACATATGAAGGTTCAAAACCCCTTATTCACAATATAAACCATGAGACAGTAGCAAGATGGTTAATCATGTGCAATCTGATGAATGAGTCAAATGTGAAAAAATGAACACAATCTCTTGCTGTGGGCATTAAAATTACCAGAATAGAAACACATGGTGTTCCACACTAACAAGGCCATAAATAGGCCAATGTGTTGCTTATAAACATATTGTCTTATGAGCCAAAGACGGGTCCTTTATAGTTTCCATGACATCTCTGATCATATGCACTGATTAGTGATTATTAAAAATGTTCGAGATGAACTTAAAAATCGATAATCAAAAAATCATAAAACTAAACAGCAAATAAACACAAAAGGCTACCACAACTGCAATGCTATCACATAGCTTCTGACTGTAGAGATGTATACACCTGCCAAATTACGATTGAGCATTATCCCCTCGGATCGACCGGTAGGACAAAAATTATTGGGTCTGGCTCATGGCCTAAGGAGGAAACTTCATAGTAAAGCATCAAAAAAAACACTCAAAAAACCCAGCTTATTACACCTTGTAAAAACAATTTTTTTAAAAGGACATTAAATGTTCATATCCCTGTTGTTTCGGTATTATTATGTGTACGGCGTCAGGGATAGCCCAAATTTATTTACAAACTAAAACGGATGCCAGTCTACCAGTCGGCCATTTCTTTAGATCACATCGCAAATATAAAGTTAGGTGTAAGTCTATTGGCCATTGTGCATTGTGCTTATGCCACATTTCACAAATGGGACCATACATGTCCAAGGTGTTGGGTACACATTTAAGTAACAAAATGGCCCACCATGTCGGCCATCTTGGATCTGATGTCGAAAAGACAACGTGCATATGTACAGCAACTCTGCTTTATCTGTTTGTCAAGTTTGGACAACATCAGTAAATGCATGTGAGAGAAATGGTTGATGGACGTGTTCAACATCGGGGGGGGGGGAGGGGTTGTAGTTACACTGTCAAGTCTTCATATAAGAACTAACACAGAAACGACAAGGGGAGGACAAGAGGGGTGGGAGTGGGAAGGAAAAAGTGGGTAACAGACATGAGAGATCGTGGAAGGGAGAGGGATGGGATGGGGTTTTCAGTGTGGAAGAAAAATTATGATTCACATATTCTAAATTATATTCACTTGTTGTGGTGTATTCACTTTGTTGTTGTTGGTACTTTCATTAATTGAACACTGTATAAAATAAGGTCTTACTTTTGTACCCCCTCCACGACAGTTTTTGACCGTCATAGTGATTAAATGAACTACAGGGTGCCCACAGAAAACCAGGAATTTGGTACAGTTTATTTGTCGAGTTTATTTCAGTTTATTTCAATTCAGTCCCCAAGTTGGATGTCTTTCTTAAGAGGATGAAGGGCAATACACCTGCAGCGTTGGAAAATTTGATAACTGCTGCAAGTCTCAGAGAATAGAAGAATAACAAAACCCGGTTAGGAAATTGATATTGTATACGTGATTAGCTTGGTAAGATGGTCAGCAACAATAAGATCAGACGAAATCTACAATTACCGGTTTCTGGTCGGGCCTCCCAAGACCACTCGTTGGATAGAAGGCCCAGTGTCAGTGCGCGGGCGCCTGGTCAATAGCCCTAGGCGGGCCGTAGGTGGTATGAGTGCCAGTATGGTGCAGCCCTCTCTCGCACCTCCTTCTCTTCTCTTGCCCCCCGCCCTCCCCGTCTTGAAGGTATGACTCTCGCTCCCTCAGGCAAAGACTCCCCTCGATCTCACCCTCTCTCAAGCACGGCCCCTTCTTCGCCCCTCTCTTGCCGCTCCCTATTCGTCCGGTCACGGCCCCTCCGCCTCCCCTCCTCCCCCGTTAGTTCCCGCTCGGGGCCCTCTCCCCCTGCTCGAATTGCTTCTCGGGCTACCAAGCTCTTTCCTCGCCCCTCATCTGCCTCTCCTCATCCCCCCCTCTCCCCGCTTCCTCCCTCACCTCCAGATATGCCCTCGACCCTTAAAAATGGCCGTCACGGACCCTTGGCGCCTCTTCCTACAGCCAGCTCGGTGCCGTTAATAAACGTCAAACCTAGCGCCCAGTCATCAAGACTCTTGCATCTGTCCCATACTCCGCAGTTGTCGACAGATAACCTTCCGAGGCATAATTCGCGGCTCGTCAAATTCTGAGGCACATGCGCAGGTTGCCGAGTGCAGACGCGGTACATCTCCAATCGTGCAAAAAAATAAATAAATAAAAATAATAAATAAATAAATAAATAAGCATTAATTGTGACGTCATTCGTGAGTCATAGAGTGTCGTTGTCATTGGGTTGTGAAGATAAAACTGGCCGTGAACTGGGGAACCGCTTATGCCGATTAATATCAAAACCTTTGAAAAGGCACTATCCGCGGTACCAGCAAATTCCTGGGCAATGTTCAATCAGATCGGACCGCTAATCATGCAAAATAAATAAATAAATATAAATAATAAATAAGCATTAATTGTGACGTCATCGAAACGTATAGCGTAGTCACCGTGTCCTTGTCTTAGTGGTCGACAGATATATGTGCGCGTAACGTTGGGGAAGAGCTCGGGTCGTTGCATCAATTGAACCTCGAAAAGGCACATGCGGTTCGGGCCCGGCAATATTCCTGGGCAAGTTTCAATCAGATCGGAGCTCCTGTGGCGGTCCGTCTCGAGACAACGGGGTCGGTCAGACAAACAGACGGATGGCATGACAGAACGTAGACAGACAGAAAGCAAGGAGGCCAGACACAGCATGATTGCTTGGAATGTAAAGACTATGATATACAAGTAAGTAAAATTCGTACTCATAAATCTTTAGTATATATGTGCTTTTATCCACTGAAATACTATAACCAAGCACTAGTATCTCCAATGTTTAAATGAAACTGGCCCAGCTTGCTTGAGAGAGAACGTTTTGCTGGCGCCTCATTGTCTAGCAGAAATTAAATAATTTCAGAGCTACTGAGGCGAATGTCTTCCTCCGCCGGTCCACACCGAGACGAACTCTTACACTGAACCTATACCTGCACTGAACATATTAGCCTATTGCTTCTGATGGCAAGGCCTTGCAGAGTCATGAAAATTACACCAGAGGCTGGGTGTTTTTAGAGAATCCTGCATGTTCAAAGTACTGACCTCGTATCCCTTCACCCTTCTCTCTGCCTTTCCTCCTCAAACATATCATCCTTTCTTCAAGGCTGACCTGGTCTGTTGATCCTGACAAACTTTGCCATGAGTGTGTTATTCTTTCCCTCCCACCCAAAGTGGTTTTTATGGTTGTTGCAGTTCTGATTATTTTGCCTTGGTGCTCATCAGGCCCTCCCATAGATGGAAGTTGCCAAAATGTTCACCTCCCATGCTTTGCTGATAAAAAATAGTTATAAAGAAGCATTGCTGTGTGCATGTTGACTGAAAAGGATCGTGTTGATAATTGCTTGTCTTGTATTTCCCTTTTCCATTGCGCATGTTTTGTTGTTGTTTGCTGTTAATAAATGGTCTCGAGACTCTGACAGAAGAAAGAACTGAATTCTTCCACAACAAGGAAACAAAGATGACACTAAGGGACTTCAGGTCCTTATACAACAGGGAAGCTGTTCAGACAGAGAAAGCAGGGAATTGAGAAGGTGAGTTATGGTGGATTAGCGTGGAAGAAAAGATGTGTTTTTGATGGAGGAGATAAGAGATGGTGGTGAACAGCTGTTTTGAGAAACTGTGAGGTAAGAGGTTGGAATTCAAGAGAGTGTGGGAGTTTGTTCCAAGCAGGAAAAAAGAGGAATTGAAAGAGTGAAGGTGGCAGTGATTCTTGATTTTTGGTACTTTTACCAGAAGGGGGTGTTGGCGGACTTGAGCACCTGGCAGAAAATATGGGGGCGTGAGCATCTCAGACAGAAGCAGGGGGGGCGAGAGGCTGGAGAGGAGACGGTAGGAAGACAGAAAGAACCACGGACCTGCCTACGGTTGAGAGAGTGGAGAGACCCAAAGACTCATCCTCATGCGTGGAGATACCACTGATGCTCAATGCCTATGTTTCCACAGTGTGAAGCCAAGAAAGTGAGAGGCAGGAGCACCAGCGGAGAGGGGGGAACAGTACTCCTCAGGCTGTGGACAGAAAGCTTTGCATCGTCGGTCAGGAGCTCAGGTCGGCGAGAAAGGACTTTGCACGACGGAGGATTCCTAGTCATAGGTGACTGGCTTTAGAGGCCCAGCTGTGGAAATGTGGTTTCTCCAGGAAAAGGTCATGGCAGATATGTGAGACCGAAACTTGAATGAAAAGGAATTCTTCAAGAGAATTATGAGAAAGTAGATGGGGGGGGGGTCCAGACGGTCCTTTCGGAGAGAATGTAGTGAGAGTGTGAGATTTGTCAGGATTGAAAGACATGTTCCACGTGTGGATCAGCTTGGTGATTTTATCCCGATCTGCAGAAGAGGGGAAGAGGCTGCTGGTTGCCAATCCTGAGGGATGACAGATGGTATTGGCAGAGGGTGGACTCCTCAGCAAAGAGATAAAGAGGATTGTCCAGAGAGCGGCATAGATCATTGAGAAAACCAGAACATGGGCCCAGAACACTGGCTGAGGAACTTCCAAGCCTGGATAGGAAATGGGATAGAGAACTTCATAAGGTCCCACACGTTTGGCTGCGACAAGGGAGGAAGTCTTGTGCTATGAGTGAAGAATTCCTTGCGATACCAATGAAGAAAGAGAGTTTTGGTGAGCAGGCAGGGTGCCAGGCCGTATCCAAGGCCACGTTGATGTGTCTGGGATATGACCTGTTTCATTGTCTGGCATTGAGGATCTCCATCCATTGTTGGAAGCAGAGCAGCATATCCAAGGTAGAGTGACTTCTGGTCTGAATCCAAATTGATGATTGGGAAATTCAGGCATTGGAGAAGAGGAAAGGATTTTAATGTCTGAAGCGCACTTGATGGATTCCATAACCTTGCTGGATGAGTGGGAGGGAGGCCTGATTTGTCTTTCGTCTGCAAGGATGTTGTTGCCACTTGTTTATGCAGGGCAGTAATGTTTTCTGATTTCACAGCAGATGGCAGATGACTTGAGCAAATGAGGGGTGAATAGAACAGAGAGAGGGTGAGCAAGAGCAGCAGAAGCAGGTTTTTAGGACACGTAGGCTGATGCGGTCTGGACCGGTTGCAGAATCAAGTGGAGGTTTGATCGCAAGCTCTCCACCTTGTTTAGGAGAGGACATGATCCAGGAAAAGCTGGTGTGACTGGTTAGGTGGCGTACACAAAGCGATGGGTCTTGGGACACAAGGATTTAGAAAGCAAGACACGGTTTAGGCAAATTCAAGCTTTTCACGGCAGTGTCAGCTGTGCGGCCATTTTGAGTAAGGGAGGGGATGGAGGTGGGAACATTACACCAGAAACAGACTTTAACTAGACACACCAAGATATGAGAGGGA
>CM068968.1:63323905-63335838 GCA_035128595.1 Eptatretus atami | reverse complement strand
GGGAGACAGGTTTGAGAGTTTTACAACTAAAATGGCCGCCAGTCAGCCAACTTGGATCTGATCTTGAAAAGAAAATGATGTGCATATGTAAGCCATCATTCCTTACATGTTTGCCAATTTGAATATCATCGGTAGATGTTTGTCTGAGAAATGGTTGAGGACGTCTTCAATAGCGGGTTTGTTTTTTTTTATAACTAAAATGACCGCCAGTCTACATGTTGGCCATCTTTGATCAGATTACAAAATAAAGTGATTTTGTTTTTCATTGTACAAATGTGCATTTGGCACATTTGTCAAGACCAAACTCCACTTGAATGTCCTCCAAGTCCTGCTTTACTCGTTTAGTTGATCTGCCAATTTCATTCGGGCAAAGAGTTTTTAGATCGTCCACACACAGTGGAGTGTCACATTTCTTATTTCCTTGATATTTTTCTGTTGCATATAAGATTGTATCCATGTCCTTGTTCATTGATGAGGGTACTCAGTGGGTCCAGACTGAACAAAACAGGAGGGCGGGAAGGCTGTCACCTTATGATAAGATACCACTTCGTATTTTTTACTCCTGGGATTTCAATCTTTCTTTCAAAATAAGGAAGTATCAAGTTGTATTCCAGAGCATCATTGTTTTGTCAATCATGTGATGATCTGGGGGTCATTTTGTATACTTGCATGCATTTTATAATCCATAAATGTGGGACACTGTCAAAGGCTTTTGTAATCTATCCAGGCTGTGGATAAGTTGGTTTGTCGGAGCTTACAGTTTTTGAGTGTGGTTTGATTTAACAATAAATGGTCTATTGTTCCCATAGCTTCCTCTCTTACATCCTTTCTCTCTGCTTCTAAAGCTCCTCGTGAATGAGGTGGTCGTAAATTATATCGTGATTATTACCGGTTAAAAGTTGTATGTTGTTGGTCGGCATGTTATTGGGCTATATTTGTGAGTGGATGGGTTTGTGTCTTTCCCTCCAGTATGATTTATCTGATTGTACATGTAGTTTGCAAACTTGCAAATGCCTCGTTACACACAGAGCACTGTTGTGGTTTCTTCTCGTGTGTGCACTTTTTGATGTTGATTTAAATGTGATGAACGAGCAAACGCCCTTGTTACAGACAGGACACTCATATGGCTTTTCTCCAGTGTGTATTCGTTGATGGCGTTTTAACGTTGTTGTGGAAGTGAAGCCTTGTGACACACAGAACAAATGAAAGGCTTCTCTTCCGGTATGTATTCTTGATGTATTTTCAATCCTGATGAAACAGAGAAGGCCTTGTTGCACACAGAGCACTTGTAGGGTCTCTCCTGTGTGTATTAGTTGATGGCGTGTTAACGTTTTTCTGCAAATGAATGCCTTGTACATACAGAGCAATTGAAGGGCTTTTTCTCCAGTGTGTATCCTTTGATGTATTTTCATCTTGATGATGAAAATTGAATGCCTTGCTGCACACAGAACATGTGTGAGCTTTCTCTCCAATATGTATTTCTCTGATGTTGATATATAAATGCGTTGATTGGGTAAATGCCTTAGGACACAAAGAACACTGAAATGGCTTCTCATCCCGTATGCATTCTCTGATGCCATGCAGGTTTGGCAAATGAGCAAATGCCTTGTTACACATGGAACACTTGTAAGGATACTCTCCTGTGTGTATTATTTCATGGCTTTTTAACGTTTTTCTGTGAGTGAAAGCCTTTTTGACACACAGAGCAACTGAAGGGCTTCTCTCCTGTGTGTATTCTTTGATGTATTTTCAATCTGATGAAAGAGAGAAGCCTTGTTGCACACAGAACAAGTGTGGGGTTGCTCTCCTGTGTGAATTCGTTGATGGCTTTTTAACGTTGTTTTGTGAGCAAATACCTTGTTGCACCCAGAACACTTGTAGGGCTGCTCTCCGGTGTGAATTCTTTGATGGGTTGTTAATGTTTTTTCTATGAGCAAGGCTTTGTTGCACACAGAACACTGAAGGGCTTCTCTCCTGTATGTATTATTTGATGGCTTCTTAATGAGTTTCTTTGAGCGAAGGCCTTGTGACACACAGAGCAACTGAAGGCTTCTCTCCCGTGTGTATTCTTTGATGTATTTTCAATCCTGATGAAAAAGCGAAGGCCTTGTTGCACACGGAACACTTGTAAGACTTCTCGCCGGTGTGTATTATTTGATGTATTTTCAATCCTGATGAAAAAGCAAAGGCCTTGTTGCACAGGGAACACTTGTAAGACTTGTTCGGCTTGTAAGACTTTTCTCGCGGTGTGCATTCGTTGATGGCGTTCAGGGTGTTCTGTAAGTAAGACGCTTTGCACACAGGACACTTGTGAGACTCTTCTCCAGTGTGGATGATTTGATGTGACTTCAATCGTGATGAAAAAGCGAAGGCCTTGTTGCACACGGAACACTTGTTGAAGACTTCTCTCCTGTGTGGATTATTTGATGTATTTTTCAATTTGATGAAAAAGCGAAAGCCTTGTTGCACACGGAACACTTGTAGGCCTTCTCTCCTGTGTGTATTATTTGATGGCTTTTCAATGATTTTCTGTAAGCGAAGACCTTTATGACACACAGAAGCAATTGAAGGGCTTCTCCCGGTATGTCTTCTTTCATGTATTTTCAATTCTGATGAAAAAGAAAATCCCTTGCTGCAACAAACACACTTGTAGGGCTTCTCTCCAGTATGGATTCTTTGATGTATTTTCAATCCTGATGAAAAAACAAAAGACTTGTTGCACAACGAACACTTGTGAGACTTCTCTCCGGTGTGGATCGTTTGATGTATTTTCAATCCTGATGAAAAAGCAAATCCCTTGTTGCAAACAGTACACTTGTAGGGCTTCTCCCCTGTGTGCATGTGTTGATGGCTTTTTAACGTTTTTCTGTAAGCGAAGACCTTGTGACACACGGAACACTTGTAGGGCTTCTCTCCTGTATGTATTCGTTGATGGCGTTTAAACGTTGTTGTATGAGTGAAGGCCTTGTGACACACAGAGCAACTGAAGAGCCTTCTCTCCGGTGTGTATTCGTATGATGACTTTTAACGTGTTCTGCCGAGCGAAGGCCTTGTGACACACAGACACATGTTAGGGTTTCTCTCCTGTATGTATTCTTTGATGACTTTTTAAAGTTGTTTTGCAACGCGAATGCCTTGTGACAAACAGAGCAGTCAAAGGGCTTCTCTCCAGTATGCATTCTTTGATGACTTTTTAACCCTGCTCTGCGAGCGAAGGCCTTGGGACACACAGAACATTTGAAGGGTGCTCTCGGTATGTATTCGTTGATGACTTTTTAACGTTGTTCTGTGTGTGAAGGCCTTGTGACACACAGAACACTTGAAGGGCTTCTCTCCTGTATGTATGCTTTGATGACTTGTTACTGTTTTTCTGTTAAGCGAAGGACTTGTGACACACCAGAACACTCAAAGGGTTTCTCTCCTGTATGTATTCTTTGATGATGTGTTTAACATTTCCTGGAAGTGAAGACCTTGTGACACACAGAACAATTGAAGGGCTTCTCTCCTGTGATATCCTGTGTATTGAATTGATGGCTTTTTAAATCTGACAATTGTAAAAAGGACTTTTCGCACAAAGAACACTTGTGTGGCTTCTCTTCGTGTGGTTCGTTTGATGTGTTTTCAAATCCTGATGAAAAAGTGAAGCCTTGTTGCACATGGAGCACTTGTAGGCTTCTCTCCCAGTATGTATTTTTGATGTTGATTATATATGATGAACGAGCAAAACCTTATTACAGGTGGAACACTCGTATGGCTTTTCTCCAGTGTGTGTCCTTTGATGTAATGTCAATTCTGATACAAATTCGAAGGCCTTGCTGCACACAGAACACTTGTGGGGTTTCTCTCCAGTATGTGTTCTTTGATGTTTCTTTAAATGATTTGATTGGGTAAAGGCCTTCGGACACAAAGAACACTGAAACGGCTTCTCTCCCGTTATGCAGTTCTCTGATGTCCATGTAGGTTTGTCAAACAGCAAAGACTTTCTGGCAGACGGAACACTTGTAGGGATGCTCTCCTGTGTGTATGCATTGATGAGTCTTTAACGTTTTTCTTGAGCGAATGCCTTGACAAACAGAGCAATTGAATGGCTTCTCTCGGTATGTATTCTTTGATGCATTTTTTAAAACTGATAAAATAGCAAAAGCCTTGTTGCACACAGAACACTTGTAGGGCTTCTCTCCGTGTGTTATCCTTTGATGTTGATGCAAGTACAGTAAACTTGCAAACACCTTGCTGCAAACCACACACTTGTGGGGCTTCGCTCCTGTGTGTATTATTTGATGGCTTTTTAAAGTTGTACTGTAAGCGAAGGACTTGTGACACACAGAGCAATTAAAGGGCTTCTCTCCGGTGTGTTTTCTTTGATGTATTTTCAATCCTGATGAAAGAGAGAAGGCCGTTGCACACAGAACACGTGTAGGGCTGCTCTCCTGTGTGGATTCTTTGATGGCTTTTTAACGTTGTCCTGTAAGTGAAGGCATTGTGACAAAACAGGAACAAATTGAGGGCTTCTCTCCAGTGTGGATTCGTTGATGTATTTTCAATCCTGATGAAAAAGCCGAAGGTCTGCCCGCACACAGAACACTTGTAGGCCTTCTCTCCGGTGTGTATTCTTGATGTATTTTCATACCTAATGGAAAAAGCGAAGGCTTTGTTGCACACACAACACTTATGAGACTTCTCTCCAGTATGTATTCTTTGATGTATTTTAATCCTAATGAAAAAGCGAAGGCCTTGTTGCACACAGAGCAATTGAAGGGCTTCTCCCCGGTAATGTATTCTTTGATGTATTTTCAATTCTGTTGGAGAAAGGAAAACCTTGCTGCACACAGAGCACGTGTTGGGTTTTCTCTCCATTGCGTATACCTTTGTGACGTAATGGTTTTCCTTTTGCAAAAGCCTTCCTACGAACATCACGCTTGTAAGGTTTCTCCGCCACGTGTACTTTTTGATGATCTTTCCATGAAGCATAAGCGATAATATGCTTTACTGCACACTGGACATCTTATGAGACTTCTCTCCTGTGTGACCTATTTGATGTGTTTGTAAAGATGTTAAGGATGTAAATGCTTCATTACACACAGAACACTTGTGTGGCCGCTTACACTTTGGTTCTGATTCGGTGTCTTCATACAACTTTTACAATAGGTGGACACACTGTCAAACTTATCATTATCCTGACACAACGTCTGTGTCATATCCTTGATTATAGAAAGGTCTCTGTGGAACAACTGCGAACACTTGGAACAAGAAACCGACTTCAAATGTTTCTCTGTAAAGACATTCAAATATCATATTAATAAATCATGATTAGTGTGAAATTATTGTACAATTGAAAAGTTTTTTTTTTACTGTAATCTAGATGAAAATATCGACCTTCTGTCAAAACTTGCTTAAGTAGTCCATGAGCCAGTCGGGTTGGTCAGTACCATCTGTGGGAATATTCTCATAGTGATTTTTGGCAAGGTATACAACCCTCGAGTTAGAAAATATGTGATGGCGATTGCATCGGTGGTACTCGTAGCTTTTGTGTGTTATCACCCTGTTTTATGCTCATAGCCTTAAATAAGCTTTAGTGCAAAATGGCCAGTACAAGGTAAGACATCCTACTTTCAACTTAACAACAATTTTTTTATCAGTCAAATAACTAACATTGAAATTTGTCTCACGCTTTGCTGGGATCATTTGCTTCTCAACAAAAAGTGCTAAATCATGCCAAGGTTGAAAAGTATGTCATTGGTGACACATATATCAGTGTCTATTTCCTGTGTGAGTAAATCATAATCCACCTTGAGAAAAGTATTTGTCTATGCATTTACTGTGGAAAGTAAATTAAGTTCTGGAACAATATAACTTACATGGGTGTTTCGCAAATTATTAAAAAAATCCAAAAATCTAAATTCTTTAATTTGATGTATATTAAGATCAGTGTTGCAGACAATGTCAACACGGTTGAGCTGTTAGACAATTCACACCCACCCCCCAACTGAAAAAAAATACCTAATTTGGACGGATTTATTAGGTTTGGTCAATGTCATGATATTTTTCCTTGTTGTTATAAGGAACTTTACTTTCCCAGACTCAAACAAAGCGTAAATGATAGCATGTTCATGACAAGATTATGTTTTTTTCCCTGTAATTTCTCAAAAAAATACAGAATTTCAGGAATTTAGGCACTCAATAATGCACATATGAAGGTTCAAAACCCCTTATTCACAATATAAACCATGAGACAGTAGCAAGATGGTTAATCATGTGCAATCTGATGAATGAGTCAAATGTGAAAAAATGAACACAATCTCTTGCTGTGGGCATTAAAATTACCAGAATAGAAACACATGGTGTTCCACACTAACAAGGCCATAAATAGGCCAATGTGTTGCTTATAAACATATTGTCTTATGAGCCAAAGACGGGTCCTTTATAGTTTCCATGACATCTCTGATCATATGCACTGATTAGTGATTATTAAAAATGTTCAGATGAACTTAAAAATCATAATCAAAAAATCATAAAACTAAACAGCAAATAAACACAAAAGGCTACCACAATGCAATGCTATCACATAGCTTCTGACTGTAGAGATGTATACACCTGCCAAATTACGATGAGCATTATCCCCTCGGATCGACCGGTAGGACAAAAATTATTGGGTCTGGCTCATCGGCCTAAGGAGGAAACTTCATAGTAAAGCATCAAAAAAAACACTCAAAAAACCCAGCTTATTACACCTTGTAAAAACAATTTTTTTAAAAGGACATTAAATGTTCATATCCCTGTTGTTTCGGTATTATTATGTCTACGGCGTCAGGGATAGCCCAAATTTATTTACAAACTAAAACGGATGCCAGTCTACCAGTCGGCCATTTCTTTAGATCACATCGCAAATATAAAGTTAGGTGTAAGTCTATTGGCCATTGTGCATTGTGCTTATGCCACATTTCACAAATGGGACCATACATGTCCAAGGGTTGGGTACACATTTAAGTAACAAAATGGCCCACCATGTCGGACCATCTTGGATCTGATGTCGAAAAGACAACGTGCATATGTACAGCAACTCTGCTTTATCTGTTTGTCAAGTTTGGACAACATCAGTAAATGCATGTGAGAGAAATGGTTGATGGACGTGTTCAACATCGGGGGGGGGGGAGGGGTTGTAGTTACACTGTCAAGTCTTCATATAAGAACTAACACAGAAACGACAAGGGGAGGACAAGAGGGGTGGGAGTGGGAAGGAAAAAGTGGGTAACAGACATGAGAGATCGTGGAAGGGAGAGGGATGGGATGGGGTTTTCAGTGTGGAAGAAAAATTATGATTCACATATTCTAAATTATATTCACTTGTTGTGGTGTATTCACTTTGTTGTTGTTGGTACTTTCATTAATTGAACACTGTATAAAATAAGGTCTTACTTTTGTACCCCCTCCACGACAGTTTTTGACCTCATAGTGATTAAATGAACTACAGGGTGCCCACAGAAAACCAGGAATTTGGTACAGTTTATTTGTCGAGTTTATTTCAGTTTATTTCAATTCAGTCCCCAAGTTGGATGTCTTTCTTAAAGGGATGAAGGCAATACACCTGCACGCGTTGGAAAATTTGATAACTGCTGACAATGTACTCGAAATAGAAGAAGTAACAAACACGGTTAGGAAAATGATATGTATAGTCTATTAGCTATGGAAGATAGTCAAGACAAAAATAAGATTCAGAAAATCTGCAATTATCGGTTTCTGTCGGGAACCATCCCAAACCCCTTCTATGGATAGTAAGAGCAGTAGCTTGGCGCGGGCCCCCTAGGCTCAGTAGGGCTGGCGCCGTAGGTGGGTAGGTAGTGCCAGTATGTTGCAGCCCTCTCTCGCACCCCTCTCTCTCCGCCCCCCCCTCCCGGGTCTTGAAATATGACTCTCGCTCTCCTCAGGCAAAAACCCCCCACCTCACCCTCTCGCAGCAACAAGCGCCCTTCTTCGCCCCGCCTTGCAGCGGCCCTCATTCTAGCGTCCACGCCCCTCCTGCCCCCGCTCCTCCCCCCTGTCTCCCGCTTCGGACTCCTCTCCCCCTCGATTGCTCTCAAAGGGCTCCTCACTCTCCTCCGACCCCGCATTCTTGCTCTCTCCTCCCCCCCTCTCCCGAGTCCTCCCTCACCTCCTTAGATATGGCCCCTCGCTAATAAATGGCCGTAGCGACTTGGCCGCTCCTCCAACCAGCAGGCGTCCGTAATAAGGGTCAAACCTACGCGCCCAGTAAGAGCACCTTTCGCATCGTCCAACTCTCGCAGATTGTCGAAGATACCTCCGAGCATACTTGGGACGGCTCGCATAGATTCTAACTAAAAGGCACATCCGCGGTACCATATCTGCAGTGCTAGAGTCGCAGAGTCACAGGTAATCGTGCAAAAAAATAAAATAAATAAAAAATAATAAATAAATAAATAATAAGCATTAATTGTGACGTCATTCGTGACGTGCATAGAGTGGTCTTGCAGTATGCGGCTGTGAAGATAAAATGGCCGTGAATTGGGAACCGCTTATCCGATTAATATCAAAACTGTGAAAAGGCACATCCGCGGTCCCAGCAATATTCCTGGCAATGTTCAATCAGATCGGACCGCTAATCATGCAAATAAATAAATAAATATAAAAATAAATAAGCATTAATTTGACGCATCGATAACGTCATAGCGAGGCACCGTGGTACCTTGTTTAGTGGTCGACAGATAAATTGGCGTAACCTTGCGGTGAACAAGAGCGTCGGTCCGATTGCTCATCGAGAGCAACACTCGAAAAGGCACATCGCGGTCGCCCGGCAATATTCCTTGGGCAAGTTTAATTCAGATCGGAGCTCCTGGCGGCCGTCCGAGACAAGGGGCAGTCATGACAAAACAGACGGATGGCATGACAGATACTAGATCGACAGAACAGCAAGGAGCCAGACAAGCATGAGTATGCTTGCCGAATTATAAAGACTACGATATACAAGTAAGTAAAATTGCGTACTCATAAATCTTATATATTATGTGCTTTTATCCACTGAAATACTATAACCAAGAACTAGTATCTCCAATGTTTAAATGAAACTGGCCCAGCTTGTGAGAGAGAACGCTTTGCTGGCGCCTCATTGTCTAGCAAGAAATTAAATAATTTTCAGAAGTACTGAGGCGAATGTCTTCCTCGCGGTCAGCAGAGCACCAATTCTCACCTCAACCATACTGCATCGTTTGAGCTATTAGTTAACGCATTTTGGCTTCTGATGGCAAGGCCTTTGCGAGTGTCATGAAATGACACAAGGCTGGGTGTTTCTTAGAGAATCCTAGCATGTCAAGTACTGACCTCGTATCCCTTCACCCTTCTCTCTGCCTTTCCTCCTCAAACATATATCCTTTCTTCAAGGCTGACCTTGGTCTGTTGATCCGCAAACTTTGCCATGAGTGTGTTATTCTTTCCCTCCCACCCAAAGTGGTTTTATGTTGTTGCAGTTCGAGTTATTTTGCCTTGGTGCTCATCAGGCCCTCCATAGATGAAGTTGCCAAAAATGTCTCACCCCCATGCTTTGCTGATAAAAAATAGTATAAAAGAGCTTGCTGTGTGCATGTTGACTGAAGAAGGATCGTGTTTGATAATTGCTTGTCTTGTATTTCCCTCTTTCCCATTGCGCATGTTTGTTGTTGTTTGCTGTTAATAAATGGTCTCAGACTTCTGACAGAAAGAAGAACTGAATTCTTCCACAACAAGGAACAAAGATGACCACTACAGGGACTTTCAAGGTCCTTATACAACAGGGAACTTTCAGGGAAAGCAGGGAATTTGAAGAGGTGAGTTATGGTGGATTAGCGGTTGGAAGAAAAGATGTGTTTTTGATGGAGGACGAGAATAAGAGATGGTGGTGAACAGCTGTTTTGAAGACTGTAGCGGAAGAGGTGGAATTCAAGAGAGTGTGGGAGTTTGTTTCCAAAGCAGGAAAAAAGTAGGAATGAAGAGTGAAGGCTGAGCAGTATCTTTGATTTTGGTACTTTTACCAGAAGGGGTTGTTGGCGGACCTTGAGCACCCTGCCAGAAATATGGGTGGGGAGCATCTCAGACAGAGCAGGGGGGGGAGAGGCTGGAGAGGAGACGGTAGGAAGACAGAAAGACCACGGCCTGCCTACGGTGAGAGAGTGAGAGAACCCAAAGACTCATCCTCATCGTGGGAGGATACCACTGATGCTCAATGCCTATGTTTCCACAGTGGTGAAAGCCAAGAAAGTGAGAGGCAGGAGCACAGCGGAGAGGGGGAAACAGTACTCCCTCAGGCTGTGGACAGAAAGCTTTGCATGTGGTCAGGAGCTCAGGTCGGCGAGAAAGGACTTTGCCACGACGGAGGTTCCTAGTCAGAGTGGACTGGCTTTAGAGGCCAGCGTGGAAATGTGGCTTTTCCAGGAAAAGTCATGGCAGATAGTGAGACCGAAACTTGAATGAAAAAGGAATTCTTCAAGAGATTATGAGAAAAGTAGATGGGGGGGGGTCCAGACGGTCCTTTCGGAGAGAATGTAGAGCAGTGTGAGATTTGTCAGGCATGAAAGACATGTTCCACGTGTTGGATCAGCTTGGGATTTTATTCCCGATCTGCAGAGAGGGGAAGAGGCTGCTGGTTTGCCCACATCCTGAGGGATGACAGATGGTATTGGCAGAGGGTGGACTCCTCAGCAAAGAGATAAAGAGGATTGTCCAGAGAGTCGGATAGATCATTGAGAAAACCAGAACATGGGCCAGGAACAACTGCCTGAGGAACTCAAAGCCTGATAGGAAATGGGATGAGAGAACTTCATTAAGGTACCACACGTTTGGCTGCGGACAAGGAGAGGAAGTCTGTGCTATGAGTGAAGAATTTCCTTGCAGATACCATAAGAAAGAGAGTTTGGTGAGCAGGGCAGGGTGCCAGGCCGTATCCAAGGCACTGTGATGTGTCTTGGGATATGACCTATTTCATGTCTTTGGCATTGAGGATCTCCATCCATTGTTGGGAAGCAGAGCAGCATATCCAAGGTAGAGTGACTTCTGGTCTTGAATCCAAATTGATGATTTTGGAAATTCAGGCCATTGCGAGAAGAGGAAGGATTTTAATGTCTGAAGCGACTTGATGGATTCCATAACCTTGCTGGATGAGTGGGGAGAGGCCTGATTGTCTTTCGTTGCAAGGATGTTGTTGCACACTTGTTTATGCAGGGCAGTAATGTTTTCTGATTTCACAGCAGATGGCAGATGACCTTGAGCAAATGAGGGGTGAATAGAACAGAGAGAGGGTGAGCAAGAGCAGCAGAGCAGGTTTTTAGAGACACGTAGGCTGATGCGGTCTGGACCGGTTGCAGAATCTAGAGTGGATGGTTGATCGCAAGCTCTCCAGCCTGTTCTAGGAGAGGACATGCGATATCCCAGGAAAAGCTGGGTTGTGACTGGTTAGGTGGCGTACGAAAAGCGATGGTCTTGGGACACAAGGATTTAGAAAGCCAAACACAGAGTTTAGGCAATTCAAGCCTTTTCACGTGCAGTGTCAGCTGTGCCGGCCATTTGAGGTAAGGGAGGGGATGGAGGGGGAACATTACACCAGAAACAGACTTAACTAGACACCACCAGATTGAGAGGAGGAGACAGGTTTGAAGTTTTACCAACTAAAATGCCGCCAGTCAGCCAACTTGGATCTGATCTTTGAAAAGAAAATGATGTGCATTGTAAGCCATCATTCCTTACATGTTTCTCATATTGAATATATTCATCGTAGATGTTTGTCTGAGAATGGTAGACGTCTTCATAGACGTGTTTGTTTTTTTAATAACTAAATGACCGCCAGTCTACATGTTGGCCATCTTTGATTCAGATTACAAAATAAGTGAGGTGCTTGTGTTTGCCATCCATGTAACAATGCTTGTGCGAAGTATGAACAAAATCGGTCATTG
>CM068968.1:63305837-63320533 GCA_035128595.1 Eptatretus atami | reverse complement strand
ATAAACTTTGGACCTCTGTATCTCTGAAACGGTGCAATGGAAAAATGTTTCGCTTCATACATTTGAATAACCTCCTCATGGGGAACACGGGTGATTTTGCTTGACGTCATCGGTCAAGAGGTGTGCCGGTCAAAATTCGTTAGGTACAACGTTGCATAGGAAAAATCTGAAATTTCTTGAGCCTCATCGGCACAACAATTCACCGTAGAAAAAATATATTATATCAGCAACTCTCATCTTCTCAGTCTTTCTGTATCCTCCTGGCCCTCACGCATTCGGGCTTGACACCCGCCTCCCCAACCTTCCCCCACTTGGCCTTTTCCAAAGAAAAAACTTGGGTGGGGGCTCAACCTTTCCCTTACTAAGTAGGCGGAGGACGCCGGGAGCGAGGGTCTCGTGTTGTTTCATTCGACGCTGGAGTGGAGTTGTTGTTAGTTGAATGACAAGAAATCCTACTCCAAAACAAATCGCAGCTGCATTTACTTCTTTACCCATAGCACAAGGAAGGAAAGCTATCTATAAAACACATACTTACCGATAAATTCTGAGCTAAAGGACCTGAATGTTAGTGCTCAGGCTCCAGTTCGCAAACAATACTTTTGAACATGATCGGAACGCATGATAGGAGTGTCTGTTCGATTACCATATCTAGGGCTTCACAATTCGTCCGCTGATCGCACAATGCGCAGAGAGGAGTTGAGTAATATTCTTTACTTCTGTCGCCTGCCTGGCAGTCAACAAAATTGACAATAGTTTCAAACAGGAAACTTACGTTTTTTGGAATGTATTAAGATGGACACATACAAACAGGGCCCGGATAGCTAATGCAACATGTTAGATTGGTGATATCATAGCCGCTGAGAGAAAAGGTTGCGTAAAACCCGGAATTATATACAATGTATACAAAAACGCATTTTAAACACTCTTAATCTAATATTTAATTATATACTTGAGAAGGTAGAACACAAATTGCCGTTCGTCAACCCGTGCTTCCGAAAAACCATGCAATTATTCGATAGACTGAGGGATGTGCATGGTGTTGAGCTGTGCATATGAGCGAGGGCCGAGCCCACCAAATGGCTATGTACGATTGCCAATGCAATGTTATGATCTCTTCACGAATTAATAACACAGGAGGTTAACACAATAACCTCCTCAAACCCTCAATCATTAATCTCCAACAATCGTCTTTTATCGTCGCCTGATCAGACTCGCCATCACATTTAGTGGTTCAAGTTTATTACCATTGTTATTAAAGACACTTTCATTGATCTTAAATAACCACCCAAAAACAACAACTTTATTTTATGTTACTTAACTACAGATAAATAAGCCTGGTGTTGGGGTCTTAACGGTTAAGGTGCAGCCTTAACGATTTGGTCTCGGATGATCCATCATCATGCTGTTAAACCACACCTGGTGGGTTACCCAGCCTGGTATCTGTTATGCCACGACCAATAGACCACAACTTCCGATTCACATCACATTATATCTACACAAAACCATCCTCTTCAATGCACTCTGTCCGCAGTCAAACCAACGTTTCATCCCTGGAGAGAAGCCTTCTTCTTAACATTGTCCCTCCAACTTTGATGGACGTTGACCGTATTTACCTCTTCAAATGGATGCAAAACGTCTTCAGTGAAGCTTGTTTTTCAATTGTGAGAATGCATTCCGAGTTGCATGGCATTGAATTCTGGCGATTCTTGCGTTAGTTATGGTGGGTGAGCAAAAACTATTCCACTTGCCAGGACTCTAATCGTTGCAGGCCTTATGCTCAATGCATGGGTTACGGTGCAACATTTGTCATGGAGGAGCATACAATCGTCTAGAGAGCCCGGAACGCTGTTGTACGCTTGGATATCTTCTCATCATACAAAACCAGTTTGTATAACTTTCCGTCATAGTTAATAACTGTGGTGGACGTCCCAGCTTTTAACCAAAATTCCATTTCCAATATTGTGTAAACATTCACGTGTAATCACCTTGATGTTCCTTTGTTGGCGTTTTTGTCTGTTTTTGGATGCGGATAATTGGCCCCTTTCCGCTTAATTTGTTCTTGACTACCTCTGTGAAGGCGTCTGGCACCATTTTGCTGATACAACTTCACCCGTGCCCCCCCCCATCTCATGACATGCTAATGTACTTTGATGTGACTATTTCTGACCATGTTGCCGGTTGCTTAAATTGCGATATGCTGATAGTTTGAACCAAGGTTTGATAATAATGTGGATTGAAAGGCTACCATGACGTAAGTCACATCCCTTTATTCTCCTCGAAAAAAGATGATAACCATCACTAACTGAACTCAAGACAAACATGTTGTGAAAGGGAGAATTGCAAGAAAGATTTGCTTCATTTACGTACTTGCATTCTTTCTCTATTGTGTATGCCATTAATTTAACAAGAATGTTGCACAGTAGTCTTTACCGAAGCGTTTCCCACAAACCACATCCCTCTTATTCTAGTACTAGTATTTCATTGTTTATAATTGCGAACAAAGCAAATTGTGTTGAGAGATTCATAAAGCATTGACAGTATGCGTGCATATGATTTTGCAATTCACCGAGACCTTTTACTTGAAACAGTTACGTTGGGTCATGACTCTTGGGATGACCTACCACTTGTAGATCAGACGACGTGAGATACCAACTCTGTTTCAAAAGCTAAGCGTGAAATCCTCAGTTGGATTATGAGAACACAACTTCCGAGGCGATTGACCAAGGCTCAGTATCTCATCACCACTCGATCCACTACTTTACCCTCATTAGTAATTTTTTTTTTTTTGATTGTGTGTTTTTCTGCATGTCTTGTTGACCAATGCCCCTACCTTTACAGTCTGTGGACTCTAGAGACCGTGGCATGGACAGAGAGACAACAACAGGTGCAGGCGTGTGAGAACAACTGGCTCAGTATGATTGTGAGTGAAGAAGGATAGAAGGAAGATGATGAAGCTGAGGGAGGAGATCGGTGGACATGAGCTTGATGGGAGATTGGCTAAGAATCCAGCTGAAGTGTGTTGGGACCTCCGGTGAGGATGGGGAAGACAATGGCAAAGAAATGGGTAACATGAGGCAGCAATATCGTAGAGGAAAAGACATAGACGTGCTGGTGGGAGATTGTGTGAGGAGGCATCAATGAGGTAGGGGTGGTTGGATAATGGAGAAAGATGTCTGAGGACAGGGACAGAAGTGGATGGCAGTAGCGCTACAGACGGGGCAGAAGATTGGTGCCGTCGACCCCATCCCAATATAAAGGAGAGGAGGAAATAGAAGGATGAAGGTATCGTTTTGGCCCATGTTCTCAATGTGTGAAGAATGACTTAAACAAATGAATTAACTCCGTGTATCCGGACTCGAGATCTACAAGATCGAAATCGATTCGGCTTGTCACACACCCAACCTGTACACCCAATTTTCGTCAGAATCCATCCTGAACTTTTTGAGATTATCCTGCTGACAGACAAATCAACAAACCAGACAGGGGTGAAAGATCAACCCACGGCCACTTTGGTGGGGAGGAATAGGCATGCTCCAAACACCTGAGGTCTTCCACATTGTTCACCCCTGATTCAACCCAAAAATCGTGTTGGTTTTAAAAATAAAAAAAAAATTTTTAATCAAATTATTTGTTATATTTCCTGTTGGATTTGGACAAGATGAAATGAGTTCACATTGATGGGAATTTGCGATTGATGACATTTTTAAATGAAACTGTTGATTGCGTGTATTGTTGCCAGTTTAATGAATGGCCAATTCCACCCACATTTTTTCCTCACCAAGCACGCCATCCTTTCACCCGGCAGGCGACCGGTGTGTCCATTACGTTTTAGACAACGTCGCCAGATCTTTATCGCGCCAGGACATACTAGATTGGATGTGGCTTGCTGCCTGTTTACCCACTCCAAAGTTCCATGGCCCAGATGTTACAAATGTCTGGACCATACTATCTTTGGCTTTGACTTGGATCTGGCTTTGAATGTTTCCATTTGACATATTATTTGTCTCCCACCACAGAAAAGGAATTTTGAAATCTCTGTTTGTTTGGTCCATCTCAGTAATGTGTTTATAATACTCTTCTGGTTGTATTATTTATATTTTATTTTTTCTTCTTCTGCTGTTTGCCTTCATTTGAAGGAGTGCCCATTAGCTTTGTTTGCCCTGCCGAAGGAGAGAGCGGGTATTGCATTTTGGGTCCGTTTGTTGTTTGTCCGCACGGAACTTTCGTGTCTTGCTATCCACAACCGCTTGAGCGGCATTAGATAAAAATTTTAACCAAGGTGCGACTGCTCATTCGTAGAAGTTTTAATCATATATGATGTATGTCACGTGTGTTTGCTGGCGCCATGCTAGAAAACGGAAAAACTTGGGACCTCCTGTATCTCTGAAAACCGGCACCAGAAAAATTGGAAACTGAGCATACAGCTAATACTCCTCATGGGGAATAAGTGCTCGTTTTTTTTGTTTGTTTGATTGATCATCATAGTGCTTTTCTTATGAGTCATAATTACATAGTGTTACGGCTGTCGGAAAATTCGCCAAGACACCATAAAGGGTCCTCAGGTTTTAGATATATCGATAAGGTCTGTTGTAGTATTAGTCCACACCTGTTGTTAGGGGAATATGTGTTTGATTTCAGCCCGGCTGCAGACGCCTTTGAGTTCAAGCCATTTTTCTTCTCTATCGTATTTGGATCCAACACCTCAAACATACCAGCGACACGGCAAAAAAGAAAACCTGCGCTAGTGCGCTGGGTTTTTGCCACCACTCTGCTGTGCCCAAGGCTGCATGTGAGGGGCAGGCAGCTCCCTCCCCATTTGTGCGAGCCCGCGTGAGGCGGTCGGAGTGGGGCACGCCCCCCTCGAGAGCCTCTGGAAACGCCGCGAAGGGATGGAAGCCGGAACGGGCGGAGCCCCGCCGCGGCGAAGGGCGGGAGCCCGCTTACAAAAGGCAAACGGACGCGAGGCTCACTCTCTCTCTGATCGTGCTTCATGTGCTTGTAGCTCTCTCGAAAAAGCACCAGCTCTCTCTCCAATAAAGGCTCGACTCTCTCGCTCTCTCTCCAAAAAAGGCTCGTCTCTCTCCGGTCTCGCTCTCCAAAGCGCTCCCTTCTCCTCTCTGTTCCGCGTCGTGGCCGGCGCGGCTCTGTTGGCTGGAGACGCCGACGGGGAGGCGCCGCAGTGCGGCTGTGGTGGACTCTGCGCGTCCTACCGAGGGGTGCCGGAGAGGGTTGCGGCCGCAGGAGCTCGGGAACAGGCGCGACCGCGCTGACCGGTAGGTGAGAGAGGAGGACTTCGACGTCCATAGGAAGTCATTCTTTTTCTTTTCTTTTCGGGTCTTTGGAGTGTGTTTTGGCGTCAGTCTTGCAAAGTAAACCTGTATAAGGACTGTGCTGTAAATAATTCCCTTCTATTTCGGTTGTAGCTTCTGCCGATTGCCTTTTAGTGTTTTAACTAGTTTTATATGTGCAATATTGTTATGGCTGTGAATACGTGTTTGCCTGCTTTTTGTTCCTATTTGCCTGCTTTAATGTGTGTTGTGAAATAAAAGTGTGCTTTCCCAATTGTTCCCCCGTTTCGCTCGGTTCCTTTCCGTTGCCTTCTCTCTTGCATACGTAAGGGAATTATAGTGGTTTTTAAACACCCAGGATAGCTAATCTGAACCGTCAGGTCGACGATAACTCCGCTGGTTATCCCTCAGCACGAACGAGCCGCTTAAGTCGGTTTCATTCCAGAGTCGACCGCGCGTGGTACAATCCTCCGGTACGCTACCCGCGCGCGGTACTAGGTATACGACATTCGGCGATTAGTTGCGGGTAGAATGCGGACTGGTTGGTGAGGTAACCCCACCGTGGCTAGCTCCGTTGGCGGTAGTTTCCAAGAGGGGTCACGACTGAATGTCCGTTCGGTGGGCGACGCGTCGCGATTCGGTTAACATGCCGATCGCCACGCGGTCGGCCGAGCGAAAATTTCGTAACAATATGTGGAAACTTACATCTGAATCATTATGAAAATTTTTTGAAGGTCATCTTGGAAAAATCGGTCGACAGAAAAAATTGCATGATGTCATGTCACGTGGGTGATTCGGCCAGTCATATTGATTTAAAAAAAAAAAAAACCTTAAAAATCTACTGTCTTAAGTGGCTGAACAGATCGATGTGAAACTTTACACGCTATGACTGCCTATCATGAGGAAACAAAAAGTTCACAACATTAGACGTTATAGTCACATGGTTTAGGCAAGCCATATTGGATTTACCTAAACCCATTAAAAAAAAACAAAATTTTTGAATAAGCTCACTTAGTTTGTGCCTGGATGGTTTGAGGTAGAGGAGTAGCAGCTGAAATGTTGACATGTTCCTCCTGATGACGTCATCTTTGCTTTTTGTTGTTTAGCGTTCCTTCCTGATTACTTCAAGATGCAGGACTATGTACCTACTTTGGTCTTCCATTTGATTTGAATTTAAGTTATTTTAATCCCATTCTGAATTCAATTGAATAAATTGAATAAAATAAAATTAGAAAAGACACTCGGTAGCAGTGATTACCTCCACCATCATAATGTCTGTCCATGAGAACATATCGGGCCCCATAATTTTTGAAGTATCATGCGTTATACAGTACATATCGTTTTTGCCCTATCTCTCAATGGTGAAGAAATCACTTCAAAAATTAAATAATTCTCGTATCCAGTTGTCTCGTTAGCACCAAAAATCTAATATCAGTTCGTCCATGTCCACACAGCCGAACCTGTCCACAAATTTAATCCGGAATCCGTCACAAACCTTTGAGATATCCTGTACACAGACAAACAGACAGAAAGGGTGAAAACACTAACCTCCTTCATATTTTGCGTGTGGAGGTAAAAAAATAAAATTAAACGTCATCAGTCTAGTGTCAGTCGATTCTTGATCAAAGCGGGTTGCATCAAAGCGGACATCTCGGTAGTCGTCATCACTACCAGCAAGTTATTCAAAGTGGCATTCTAACTACGTCTGTTATTTTATTACATTAACACTAGCTACACAAACTACACACACAAAAGCAGTGCGAGCGAGGTCTCCAATATCTTCTCTTTTTCTTGTTTGCTTTTCTGTTTGCTGCTCGCTGTATTTTTTTAATTTGAACACCTTTTAACGTAATTTGGGAAGATGACTTGTAATCTTATGTATCTACTGCTACCATTTGGTGCCATCGTATTGTCATCGGTCTGTGTGCCTTTGGTCAGCTCTGAAACGATTAGAGGAGTTTTCTTCCTCAGGCTGATGTGACATGGTTCTGTTTAATGAAATCGCGTGAATTGCTTTGCTGCTGACGGTTTGTTGTTTATTTATTTTTAAACTGCGAGTGTCGACAGTAGACTGGGTTGCTCGATTTTGGCCTTAATCACATCCTGCCTCGGAGGCAACCTGTTCAATATAACTAACTAAGATGCTTCTTGCCTTAGAGTCCATTTTTTTTGCAGTCTTATTTGATTTGTTGTTTTAAATCTGCATTCGGACGTGTGTACCAAAAGCAATTTTCAAAATGGGGTTTGCTGGCTGAGGTTCCTAAGCCTCGTTATTGGTTTCTACCATTGTGTGGCGCATCCTGCCTAGCTTCACTCCAGTTAACTGCATTTAATGCTGCAGTGCCAATTCAAATGTTTTTGGTTTAGTTAATTGCTTCTATATGAAAAGAATTCCTGACTGGCTAATAATAATGACAGTGATTCTCAAATGAATAATCATCTGCAGGACAGGTGGTTTGGTAAACATCACACAGCTCTTGATGAGCCTTATGGCCTCCTTCTGGCATTGGAAGTTCCTTGAAAGAACTCGCATGTAATTATAAATAACTGTGATGCTACAATGCCTTTTGATGGATTGGAATGTGGGAAAACTTTAATTTGACGTTAAAACCAAAGATGTGAGTTGCCCACTTCTAATTAAACTACCGCATTTTCTAGATTGAAACTCTAATTTGAATTTATTCTGTACAAAATGTTCTTAAACGTTTTCTTTAAACAATTGATTATGGAGGCCTTGAACTATACTGGACAAAGACGACTTGACATGGACTATATGGGTATGATTTGACAGAGGCAAATCATGCTCTCGCCTCCCATGCCAATCTCCGGAGTGGTTGCATGCAATTTTTGACCTGCAAATGGGCTGAGCGTGTTACTGTGTTCATTCGCTTAGATTGATCTTTGAGGAGCACGGGCATATCTAAGGCTAAGGCTAGCCAATTGCCATACCATTCTTAAGTCCCAGTTACCATTTCTGAAATATGATATGAATATGTTTATCAGGAGTTAATTTGCTCTTCTTTGTGTCAAACAACCTCACAAGCTCTTGTGGAGTGGGATGAACCAATGGGTGAAAAAGTTTGAGATTAGCATGCTTAACAAAAAGGTTGTTAAAACTGAGAGTTTGAGTTGTTATTCTGACTTACTGGGCTAAAGCTTCACAAAGAGATACTTTTCATAGTTTGCATTTGACGACGGTAATTGTATCCCACTCACGGTTCATTGGTGTTGTTTAAATAAATTGTTAAATGGCAGTACACACTGGCTGCGGTTAAGCAAGTAACACATGCTCCTCTATAATTACGGCCACTTCAAAATGACGTGATCTGCCCCAGATTCACTCGTGTGCGAATGCGCAGAACCCCTAGAACAAAGTCACCGCACGGGACGTATTCAGCCCAATTCAACACTGCATCCACATGTGCACAACACCAACGAGAACCCAACACTCGCACAACCAACACCCTCATCGTGCCACAGAAACCAGCCGATATATTGTGTTCGTGCCCGGAAAAGCAAAAAACAACCAAGCAACACACCGTGTTCACCACAACCACATACAAACCGGCATCACTTGAAAGAAAAACAAAAAGAGAGAGCACCCCTTCAATTGATGTGATTTGACATTTGTATTGTGTTTTAAGGTACCAGGTCAATAGACTTGGTGCTATTTATAGGGTACCCAGTTCAAATGGACTGAGTAACCTATTTTATTCTTCTGTTTATTTCTATTTTTCTCTCGCCGGCACAACTTTGCGGCTATTTCGCTTTAAAAATCATGTTCTCAGAGCAACTACGGGTAAGTCCATCGACACGGATAGATTTTCACCATAGTATGTATCTTTTTGATAGCCAACTTAATTCGTTAATTGTGACGTACCTAGTCACGTGGTTTACGGGCGCCATCTTGAAAAACCGATACGTGGACCTCTGCATCTTCTGAAACCTGGATGTTGCAATTCAATGAAATTTTTTTCCGCTTCACACATTTGAATAAGCTCCTCATGGGAACCATGGGTTGATTTTTCGGTTCATCTTCACCGAGATAACCTATAAGCCGGACAACGATGTCCGTCGTTACGTCCGTCCGTATGTCCGTCCGTACGTCCAGTCAACAATTTTTCTTTCAGATCTTGATGAACTTAGTATATGTGCGTAGAGGTTCGATTGAGTGTTGCACACAACGATATAAGCTTGTTGGTTCCGGGTTCAAAGGTCAGGCGAACGGTCACGAGGTCAACGTAATGTGTATAAAAATCGCCATTTCTCACAAACCTATCTAGTCTGCCATTTTTACAAGTATTCGGCAATGTTTATTGATTATGATAGTAAAAAATATACTATCTTGTTATCATAAACCGGACAGATTTTTGAATTTTCCTTCCCGTTTGTATCGTCACGTGATCTTGGGAAGATGCAAAAACGCGATGCGATTTCCAAGAAGGAAGGAAGGGAAGGAGGAAATTAAATATAAATATTAAAACACATTTTAGTCTTTTATATTTATACATTTTCCGCGAAGGTGCCAAAGTTTTCAATACCCCGAAATGTAAACGTCGGGCATTTATTCAAAATATAATTCGTGCTGCAGCAGCGCAAAATGCCGATCATCGTTTAACCAACTGTGTCAGCTTTAACTGCGCAGTAGTCCGGTCATGGCGTTCTGAGCAGTGCCAGCGTGGTTCAGATACCTGTGGTTTCTGGAGCGAGGTGATTGATTAAAGAAGTATGTCGCGGTTATAAATTCGAGTGCTGTATTGGTGATTTAATCACGCAACATCTTGACAACGAATATTCTGCCGAACGATTGACATTCAATCAGTGGCATCAGCAGAGGATGATTCGCCATGGCTCCTCTCGATTCGTGCCGATATTAACATATCACCGGCGACATAGGGCGCAGGCTGTGGGGCGACGGCCACCGGATCCGGCATGAGGAATAAGTGATTAAAGTTATTGCTACTGCTTCCGGCTTTTACTGCATTAATATATCAATGAGTACATTCCGCTAATTAATGAATTAATAATTAATGAATTGGCATACAAAATGTTTTTCATACCTGACATGTTACTTTGTGCAGTGTCACGAACTTCTGTGGAATTATAATTAATGATTTGCTAGCTCTAACGATTTTCAAACTCTCAAATCTCTTATAAATACATTGACCAATTTTTCATTCTGAAAGTTGCATTATAATCAGTGAGCAATAATCTACAGGATTATCATTATCTCGAGAGCAAGCTAATTTTTTTTCGTTTTTTTTCTACAAGAAGTGAAATGTCCCCAGAGAGTGGACGGACCGGAAACTCACGTATTGCAACTTACTGGTGATGGCTGATGTGTTAATCCGGGTACTAAATGAACAATACAGTATTATATTATGTCATTAGTAGTTTATTCCTCAGTTGTATCTCTAGTGAATAATTTAAATTCTAAACCTTAGTCTGGACTGTTTCGCGGTTACCTTGAACTGAACATTTGAGAATTGTGGTATTATAGAGTTATTGACCGTCACCCCCACACGGGGGTAATTTTCCTGACGTCATCGGTCAAAGGTGCTGTTCCGGTTCAAAATCGTTTAGGTTACAATACTGGCATAGGAAAAAACAGAAATTTCTGAGCCTTCAATCTGCACCAACAACTTTCCCAAACCGGTTTTAGGGAAAAAAAAAAATAAAATTAATGTTGGACCGGTTAATTTAAAGGGGTTTTTTTTTTCCCCAAAACCTTGGCGTTATTTTCGGGGGGGGCAAAGGGCGGGGCAAAAAGGCCCCAAATTTTTTTTTTTTTTTCCCCCTTTTGTTTCTGGAATTTTTTTAAAAAAAAAAATCTTCTTCTCGCAGAACGGCTAAAAGATGAGCCAAAACTTACACACAACATTCCCCATGAGGTCCTTTTCAAGTATTGTGCTAATTATCTGTATGATCTGTCAAGGGTTTGGGGCCATCTTGCAATTTACCCTAGACCTTCAAATATCTTCTCCAGAACGCTGCGTCCAGATCAATGGGAACAACTTCACAACGTTCATATTGGCCCGACAGTAGGAATATAAGTTGTAACTTCGAGTTTGATAGAGGTCGACTACAGCAGGTTTGGCAGCCATGTTGGATTCAGAAAAATAATTAAATAATGTTTTCTCTGGAATCACATAACACTATCGAGCGAAAATTTGCAACTATCATCCACGATGTCTGCATTCATAGTAAAAATTATGACGTCACAAGTCACAGGTTTGGCGGGCCATCATCTGGATAGAAAAACGCACCTTATCCGATTAAACGAAACTCTACACACGTATTCCACTTGGGATGGAGGCAGATGTAAATTTAGATGTCATAGTCATATGGTTCGTCAGCCATCTTGGATTGAAAATTAATAAATTTTAAAAATCTTTTTCCAGAACGGCGACAGATGAGGCAAAATCACACACTTTCCCCAAGAATCCTTTACAAGTTTGTTAATTTCTATTGATAGTCACATGGTTTGGGCCATTTGAATTTACCCTAAAACCTTCAAACATCTTCTCCAGAACGGCTGTGTCAGATCAAGGGAAACTTCACAACGTATTGCAGACGAGTAGTGAATATAAGTTGTTAATTTCTAATTGATAGGTCACATGGTTTGGCACCATGTGGATTCAAGAACAATATTAAATATTGTTTTCTCTGGAAACCACTTATCCTATCGACGCCGAAAAACTTTAGCGACGTTCATTTAAGTCTCATCGTCGGATCAAAAGGCGGACGTACCGGGTACACCAGTCATCCACTGCCACAGTTGTAAAAGTGGCAGTTCTAGTTCGCTTATTTTGTTTATTAGAGGTACCCAGTCAAATACGAGGTAACCTATTGTTTTTCTTCTGTTTATAATCTTATTGTCTCGATATTGGGTACCCAGTCAAGGACTGTTGGATAGGGTACCCAGTCAAATGGACTGGGTAATTAGGTACAGTCAAATGACTGGTAACCTACTTGTTATTTTCTGTTATTTATTATTATTCTTCCGCGGGCAATTGCCGGCTTTTCGCTTTAAAAATCATTTTCTCAAGAACGGTGTCGATCGACACGAAATTTTCACCAATAGTATGTATCTTTTTGATAGCAAACTATTGGTAATATGTGACGTCATAGGTCACGTGGTACGGGCGCCATCTTGAAAAAACGATAAAATTTGGACCCTGTATCTCTGAAACGTGCATGGAAAAAAAATTTCGCTTCATACATTGAATAAGCTCCTCATGGGGAACAGGGTGATTTTTCGGTCATCGGTCAGAGGTGTGCCGCATCAAAATTCGTTAGGATACAACGTGCATAGGAAAAATCTGAAATTTCTATTATGACGTCATGTAGTCACTTGCGTTCGGCAGCCATCTGTTTGGAATTTTTTTTTTTTAAATCTTCTTCTCCAGAACGGCAAACAGATTGAGGCGAAACTTTACACACACATCCCCATGAGGTCCTTTATCAAGTTTGTTAATTTCTTATTGATCGGTCTACCATGGTTGGCGGCCATCTTGAATTTACCCTAAAACCTTCAAACATCTTCTCCAGAACAGCTCGTCAGATCAAGGGGAAACTTCACAAACTATTGCCCACGAGAGGAATATAAGTTTGTTAATTTCTAATTGATAGGTCACATGGTTTGCAGCCATGTTGGATTCAAGAAAAATATAAATAATGTTTTCTCTGGAATCACATAACCTATCGAAGCGAAAATTTGCACTATCATCTCCATGTGTCTGCATTCAATAGTAAAAATTATGACTCAAAGTCCCAGGTTGGCGGCCATCTTGGATAGAAAAACGCACCTTATCCGATTAACACGAAACTTCACACACGTATTCCATACGGATAGGAGCAGGTTGTAAATTATGATGTCATGGTCATATGGTTCGTCAGCATCTTGGATTGAAAATTAAAATTTTAAAAATCTTCTCTCCAGAACGGCTAACAGATTGAGGCGAAACTTTCAACACATTCCCCATGAGGTCCTTTATTCAAGTTTGTTAATTTCTTATTGATCGCGTCAACGGTTTGGCGGCCATCTTTGAATTTACCCTAAACTTCAAACATCTTCTCCAGAACGGCTGTAGATAAGGGGAACTTCACAACCCTATTGCCACGAGTAGGATAAGTTTGTTAATTTCTAATTGATAGTCACATGGTTTGGCAGCCATGTTGGATTCAAAAAAATATTAAATAATGTTTCTCTGGAACACATAACCTATCGAAGCAAAATTTGCACTATCATCTCCATCTTGTGTGTCATTAGTAAAATTATGACTCACAATACAGGTTTGGCGGCCATCTTGATAGAAAACGCACCTTATCCGATTAACACAAACTTCACACACGTATTCCCTACGGGATGCAGGCAGTTGTAAATTTATGATGTTAGGTCATATGGTTCGTCAGCCTTCTTGGATTGAAAAATTAAAATTTAAAAATCTTTTCTCTCCAGAACGTCAGACAATTAGGCAAAAATTCACATACACTTTCCCAGACATCCTTTCACAAGGTTGTTAATTTCTAATTGATAGGTCCCCACACGGTTTGGCGGCATGTGAATTTACCCCTAAAACCTTGCAAACATCTTCTTCTCCAGAACGGCGTGATCAGATCAAGGGAAACTTCACATATGTATTTCGTATTGCACACGGCTAGTGAATATAAGTTTGTTAATTTTCTAATTGATAGGTCACATTTTGCAGCCATGTTGGATTCAAAGAATTCTATTAAATAATGTTTTCTCTGGAAACCACATGAACTACATATGTTAACAAGGACAAATGTGATCCAAGAAGCCGTCGTCCTAAAGTTGTTTTCCTTCACCAGAAGAAGAGGAAAAGAAAAGAAACGAAGAAAAAAACAAAAAACAACAACAACTTCCGATATTTCGTCACGTGCCTTGACGGAAGCAATAGCTGAGACTCGTCTGGAGTGGACGATCGTCGTTCATGACGAGAAATAGTGTATTTTACGAACTAAACTAACATTCAATATTAAATGGAAAATATGTTTAAATAGTAAGTGAACTTTCTTCGAAAACTTTTAAAGCAAAAGGTCCGAATATATTTAAAAGTTCATGATAGACACTCTCCAAAAGCGCACCATCTCAATGTGAGGATGGTACATGTGCTTAGTATTTAAGGAGATTCCGGATCTCTGTATGTAAAAGAGCTCGAGTCGTAAAGGTTTTTCAAGAAGAAGAAGAAGAAGAATGTAGAACGCCGACTCTCTTGGAGCCACGTTCGTTAAAGTTTTGTCTTCACAAGAAGAAGGTAGGAAGAAGCAAGAGAAGAACAACAACAACGCTTGAAGCCACGTCTCCGGCTAAAACGCACCATTAATATAATACGTGGCTCCAGTACACGATTGGAAGCAGAATAATATTTAATGATGTCATCA
>CM068968.1:63274102-63290539 GCA_035128595.1 Eptatretus atami | reverse complement strand
CTCGTGGTAATTGGTTTCGGGTCTCGTGGTAATTGGTTTCGGGTCTCGTGGTAATTGTTTTTGGGTCTCGTGATCATTGTTTTTGAGTGTCGTGGTAATTGGTTTCGGGTCTCATGGTAATTGGTTTCGGGTCTCGTGGTAATTGGTTTCGGGTCTCGTAGTCGTCGGGTAATAGTGAGTGGGTTGTGGCGGTGCTCTGTGGTAGATAGTTGTTGTCTTTGGGTCTCGTGTGATTGGTTGTCGGCGTTCGGGTGGTAATTGCTGTCGGCGTCTCCGTGATATATTGGTTTCGGGTCTCATGGTAATGTGTTGGGTCTCTGAGATCATTGGTTTTTGGAGTCTCGGGTGGTGAATTGTTTTCGCGGCTCGTGAAATTGGTTTCGGGTCTGCGTGGTAAATTGGTTTATCGGGTCTCGTGGTAATTCGTTTTCGTGGGTTCATGCTGGATTGGTTTCGGGTCTCGTGTAATTGTTTTCGGGTCTCGTAATTGGTTTCGGGTCTCGTGGTAATTGTTTTTGGGTCTGATCGATGTGTGTTCGATCCGTGGTAATTGGTGCGTTTCGTTTAGGTGGTGATGGGTCTCGGTGGTAATTGTTTCGGGTCTCATGGTAATTGGCTTCGGTCTCGTGGTAATTGTTTGTCGGGTCTCGTGGTAATTGTTTTGGGTCTCGCGGTGATGTGGTTTCGGGTCTCATGGTAATTGGTGTCGGGTTCGTGATAATTGGTTTCGGTTCTCGTGATAATTAGTTTCTGGTCTCGTGCTGATGGTTTTCGGGTCTCGTGGTAATTGTTTTCGGGTCTCGTGATACTTTGTTTCGGGTCTCGTGATAATTAGTTTCTGGTCTCATGCTGATGGTTTCGGGTCTCGTGGTATTGTTTGGGTCTCGTAATTGGTTTCGGTCTCGTGGTAATTGTTTTTAGGTCTTTTGATCATTGTGTTCCGAGTTCGTGGTGTAATTGGTCTTGGGTCTCATGGTATTGTTGATTCTCTGGGTCTCGTGGTAATTGGCTTATGGGTCTTGTGGTAATTGTTTTCGGTCTCGTGGAATTGGTTTTGGGTCTCGCGGTGATTGGTTTCTCGGGTCTCATGGTAATTGGTGTCGGGTCTCGGGGTAACTGTTTTCTCGGGTCTGCGTGGAAATTGTTTGGGTCTCGGCGTGATTGGTTCGGGTCCATGGTAATTGGTGTCGAGTGCTCGTGAAATTGTTTTCGAGTCTCATCGTAATTGGTTTCGGTCTCGTGGTAATTCTTCGGGTCTCATGGTAATTGCTTTCGGGTCTCATGGTAATTGCTTTCGGGTTTCGTGATAATTGCTATCGAGTCTCGTGGTGATTGGGTTTTCGGTCTCGTGATAATTGGTTTTGGGTCTCGTGATAATTGGTTTCTGGTCTCGTGGAAATTGGTTTCGAGTCTCATGGTAATTGGTTTCGGGTCTAGTGGTAATTGGTTTCGGTCTCGTGGTAATTGTTTTCGGGTGTCGTGGTAATTGTTTGGTCTCGTGGTTTTGTTTTCAGTCTCGTGGTAATTGTTTGAGTCTCGTGGTTGATTGGTTTCGCGTCTCGTGATATGTTTCCGATCTCATGGTAATTGGTTTCAGGTATCATGGTAATTGTTTTCGGGTCTCGTGGGATTGGTTTCAGTTCTCGTGATAATTGGTTTCTGGTCTCGTGAAAATTGGTTTCGGGTCTCGTGATAATTGGTTTCGAGTCTCATGGTAATTGTTTTCGGGTCTCGTGGTAATTGGTTCTTTGTACCTCAGCCTTTGTTGCTCCATGAAAGGTGATATTAAATTATCTCCAACACCATTCCTTCGTGGGTGAAAGGAAGTGTTTTGCCCCAACAAAAAATAGAAATAAATCCAAATTTGACTTCCTCAAAATGTCAGCAGCATATGAACAGAATCGGCGCAATGCCGGGTATCCAGGCTCGTATCATGTAATTTTGAGTCGAAGGAATTTGTCTAAAATATGAACGATTTTAAAAGCTCACGACTTGCAAAATCGTCGATTTTTCAAGTTTATTGTTCAGTGATTTTGTTATTCTGTCTGTCTGTCTGTGTATCACCTACAGTCACAATAATAACCGATCATCAAAGAAACGTCACCAAATTGTAGAGGTAGCCATAACTGAGAAGCCTGTTGATTTTGGGTCAAAGGTCATCTTGAGGTCAAATTTCTAAAATCGTCATTTTTCATCCGGTTGACTTGAAATTGGAACAAGATTTGCATATTGCGTCACTGGATTGGGAAACCAACTATTTTTGAGGTCAAAAGGTCAAAGTTCTAAATTCATCCATTTCAATCTGAAAATCATCAATTTTCATCCGATTGACCTGAGCTTTGATTAGATTGTCAATTTTAATCTTAATGAAATAGACAATTTGATGTATCCATAGCAACCTTTGGAGGGGTGGGGAGGTGGATTTTGCAAGTATATTGTCTATTTTAGGATTTTCGAGATTTAGAGATAGAGATTGGTCTGTATTTCATATTCTCATTACCTCCACCACCGAAGGTGGACAGTTGTTATGTTTTCACCCCTCTCTAATTGTCTGTTTGTTCCTTGCAAAATCTACGAGTCACAAATATATTGGTTGGTCTGGTCTGTTATTCTGTGCGTTTGTCAATTGCCGACAGGTCACATTTTTACTCCGATCTTCATGAAAACTTAACCAATTGGGAGAGAACGGAAAAACACAGATACTGTATATGGTGAACCCTCGTTGACGTGAAGCCTTGGTCGACCCATGTGAGTATGTCTATTAATTATTTATTATTGGACCTTGACTACATCCATTAATTACGTCTATTAATTACAGATTATTGGAACATACTGTACTGTGACGTAGAAGGGAGGGAGGTCCGTAGCTAGACTGTGGTAAGTGAAGTATGGTCCATGTGTTTTGAGGATGTTTGATTGCCATGTAACAGGGTCTCTGTCGAGACAGTCTGTCATGTAAACAACTGTCATTGTTTTGTTACACATGACATTGAGGAGGCAGCATATGTATTTGTCGACGGGATAATCAGGTGTAAAATTGGTCGATGTAAACACCTCTTGTTTGTGAGCGGGACAGGTGAGGACTTCCCATCACAGAGGAGCACGTGCCATATGTGTGAAAAGGCCGTCATGATCTCTCTGGCTAGTGTGTGCCAACCACAGTGGCATAATACGCTGTAGGTCTGAGAATAAGGGAAAGACATTTTTATTTGGCCACCCTGTGGTGGTACGGCCTGGAGGAGGACTCTGCCAAGAAGAATGAGAAGCAAGGAGAACTGAGACTGGGAGGAAGGGCTTTGAGAGGAGAGAACAGAGATTCCAGAACTCCTGGGGAAAGAAAAGATGCAGAGGAGTTGAGGGTTGGACACCAGAGATCCTGCGGTGCAAAGGAGAGAAGGAGGGTCACGACGGCTCGTTTGGATGCAAGTTCCGAGGTGCTCATGCATTGGCTTATGTTGTCCTGGTTTACTTTGTCGGTGGTTCCAGACGAGCTGCATTATCGCTTCCACTCTGTATATCATAGTCAAAGGAAAGTCTTCACCTGCATATTAATGTTTGTACAAGTCTGGAGACGGCGATGTACAGAGCAATGTAAACGGTTCGCCTTTTTTTTTTTTTACCTTCGAGGGGCACGCACAGGCGGGAATGACGTAAAGAGCATGGAACGGCGATTCAGAGGAGAGGGAAACTGGCGGAATCGGGAAAAACGTAAATGATGAAAGTTGTAGTACTCGAAGAGACACTTTGCATACCAATTTCATTCGAAACAGTTGAAAACCCAAGGAGCTCGATGCCCAATTTATTGATTTTTTGACATTTTCTAAGTTCCTGACCTTGTGACCTTGACCTTGGGACGAAAATGAAAATCGAGCTCCGTGGGGCTATGCAGGTGCCATTGGCTAACCAAATACCAAAACTCTGCCAGATTCGACAAACCCCCTCGAGAAGATGTAACTTGAAACCGGCTACCCTAAAAACACGTTTTTTGGCGTGCTCGCCCATAATGGGCGCAGCACGCCCATTCTCAGGAAAACACAACTAGATATGATATAAACCTCCCACCCAAATTTTATCAGGATCGGATCAAAACCCACGGAGCTGCGCTCGGGACAGACAGACAGACAGACAGACAGACAGACACACACCCATAACGATATAGTGGTCACTTACTGATCGTGAACCAACAATTGTGATCTGTGGTGCCTAATGTGGGTTAGGTTTTTTATTTTATATTCCCTGTACATACAGTGGCTTGCAAAAGCATTCACCCCCTCCAAAGTTTTTCATCTTGTATGCCACCTGAGCTTATTTCAAAATACTTCAAATCAACCTTAATATAGTCTTCACAACGACCCCAAAATGATAAAGATGAAAAAATTCAGATAAAATGTAAACCAGGAAGATGAACAGGGAAAATCAGATGATTCACAGTTGCATAAGTTTCAAACCCTTTGCCTAATTAACCCAAAATCACTTCAAGAGCAATTATTTGTTTGAAGGTTAGAAAATAAGGTGTAATAGGTTTCACTCTGTGTGTAATGAATGGTTTCACTTGAAAACTTAAGCTCCCCACATATCTTAGGACTTTTAAGGTACAACTCACGTGGTCAACCAACAAGGTACTGTACAGTGCTGACAAAGTCTACACCCGGTATCAAATTTTCACCTTTGTTGCCTTATGGCCTGGAATGAAATTTCATTTCATCAGACGTTTTCCACCTTTTTTTATTTTTTGTATACATTGTCAGGCTCGTATGACAGCTAACACACAACGCACAGCAAAGCGGGGGGGGGGGGGCATGAAACAAGAGGGCGGAAGAGGGAAGGACAAACAATGGGGAACAGAGACATGAGGAGATCTGTGGAGGGGAGAGGGATGGGTGGGGAACACGGGGTATACAAGATGGACACTACAGGGACTTTCAGGAAGGAAGCAGGGAATTTGAAGGAAGTGGGTTGGGGTGGATTAACGGAGGGAGAAAAGATCAGAGATTTGGATGGGGGACGATAAGAGGTGGTAGTGAACGGCTGTTTTGAAGGTCTGCAGGGAAGAATGAGATTGAACAGAGTGAGGGAGTTTATTCCAAAGGCGGGGAAGAGGAATAAAATAGTGAAGGTGAGCAGTGATTCGTGATTTTGGTAGTTTTACCAGAAGGGGTTGTTGGCGGACCTTGAGTCCTGGCGGAAATATGGGGGGGGGGGACAAATCGCAGACAGAGCAGGGGAGGTGATACCGGAGAGGAGACAGTAGAAGACAGAAAGACCACGACCTGCCTGTGGTGAGAGAGTGAGAGCGCCCAAAGACTCAGCCTCACGCGGAATAACCAACGATCCTAAATGCCTTGGTTTCCACTGCATGAGCCGAAAAGGTGAGAGGCAGGAGCACCAACCCAGAGGGGGAGAGTACTCCATCAGGCTGTGGATGAAAGCTTTGTATGTGTCAGGAGCTCAGGTGGCTGAGGAAGGACTTTGCACGACGGAGTTCCAGTCGGCGACTGGCTTTGGCGGCCAGCTTGGAGATGTGGCTTTCCCAGGAAAGATCATGGCAGATAGTGACACCCAGAGCTTGAATGAAGGACTCTTTCAGCGGATTGTTGAGAAAGTAGATTGGGGGGGGGTGGGGGGGTCCAGAGGGTCCTTTCGGAGAGACATGGTGAGAGTGTGAGATTTGTCAGGATTGAAAGACATGTTCCACGTGTTAGACAGTTTGTGATTTTACCCAGATTTGCAGAGAGCGAAGAAGCTGCTGCTTGCCGTCTGAAGGATGACAGATGGTACGCAGATGACAGATGGTGACCTTGCTGGTATTGGGAGAAGCCTGATTGGTCTGTAATTGCAGGGGTGGTGGCATTAGCAAAGAGATAAATAGGATTTTCCAGGGAGTCGGAGAGATCATTGATTAAAACCAAAAAGACAGGGCCCAGAACCTTTGAGGAACTCCAGCCTGGACAGGAAGAGGGAATAAAGAACTCCATTATGAGCCACACGTTGGCTGCGTAGGAGAGGAATCATATCTCTATATTCATATCTTCCCGATGAGGCTAACTTTGGGTCTCTCACTCTCTCCTCACAGGCAGGTCAGTTGTCTTTCTGTCTTCTCCGTCTCCCTCTCAGCCTCCCCCCCAGCTAAGTTCTATCTGAGATATATCACCCAGTCACCCCATATTTATACAGGGCGCTCAAGGTCCGTAGAACCCCTTTCTGGTAAAACTACCAAAATCAAGAATCACTGCTCACCTTCACTCTCCCATTCCTCTTTTTCCTGCCTTTGGAACAAACTCCCACACTTCTCTTCAATCCACTCTTCCTTCCAGGTCTTCAAAACAGCTGTTCACAACCATCTATCTTCCCCCATTCAAAAACACATCTTTTCTCTCCTCTGCTATCCACACCAAACCACTCCTTTCCTTCCTAAAAGTCCCTGTTGTGTAAGGACTTGAAAGTCCTGTAATGTCCATCATGTTTACCCTGTGTACCTGCCCTCCCTTTCCCTTTCCACAGATCTCTCATGTCTTATTTCCCCACTGTTTTTTCTTTCCTCTCGCACTGCTCTTGTCTCTGCTCCCTTGCTGTACGTTCTGTGTTGTTGCCCTCATACGAGCTTGAACAGTGTGTCCCAAAAAAAATTGTAGCATGGTAAATCAGAGAGGTTTTATGTGCAGGATGGTAAGTTGGTGTTTTCAAACTATACTTAAGTGTGCTCTTCATACACCCGAAGGAAAATATAAAAAAATAATAAAAAGTCCGTTAAACATGCTTGGTAATTTAGTCACTCGCTCTCAAGTAGTATGTTTATATAAGAGAAGTCTGTGTGAGCACACACTGTTTAAAGAGATTGGTCTATCGACACAATGTGGAATTGAATGATTAAATAGATAGAGGGATTCATAACATCGAGGAGTGCAGAGTGTCCTGTGCTGCGTCCGATTACCTTTGAGCAGTTGAGCATCGTCGCTGGGGTCTTTGGAAGAGAATCCACAGATTCTGCTTTACGCTCTCATTGCTCAAACATCTGGGTAATCTGAAGAAAGTTTCTTTGGGAATTTTCTGCCCTTCAAGAGATGAGCTTCATCTGCAAATCATCAATTTTATTACGGAGGAAGAAAACAAAAACATTTTTTTTTTTCAAAATTTGTATTGTCAAACTTTGTTGTGGGAAATGAGTGTTCTGGACCAATTTCCCAACCAACACCCTTCCCCCAGTGGAACACGCTCCACCAAACTGACATGTCCTTCAGTTTCACCAATCAGGGATAAAGCTGTCATTCACCATATTACCCATAAAACTTTAACTTGGGGAATATGTTCAGTCGAAATTCACCAAAAAGCTAATTTGGAAGTTTATTAATCATGCACACCCCGTACACTTTCACGAAACATGGCTGGGTAAAGACATAATATCAAAATTAAACATTTGGGGATTTCTCGTAAGGAAAGAGTTACCCATGATTATGTTATACCACCAGGTCTTCTTAAACAGTGTGACGTCGACACCATCATTCTCGACTTGTGTAATGCAGCACTAATGGAAGAAGATAGACCAAAACATGACTGATCTTTAATATGGATTCCCATTCCAAAATCACAGGATGTCGGTCTTGGCTGCTTGGCAGTTTTAGCTCAATCATAGTTGCCAAGATCTACAATCAATGATTTTCAACCAAATCCGTCCTGCTCTTGATAATACCTGAGGGCGAAAACCAAATTGATTTCAGGTCGAAAGGACAACCGTTGTGACACATTCTTGTCTGCAAGACTATTTGAAGGAATTTGTGACAACAACTTTTCTGTAACAATGACATTCATCGACTTTCGAAAAGCCTTGGACTCCATCCATCGTGCCTAGCTTATAAAGATCTATCAGCATGTGCAATCCATGATCAACTTGTGAGGCAATTTCCATGTGTCTAGGGACACATATACCAAGATACTCTACCCGATGGAGAAACAGAGCTTTGCCAAATTCTAGCCGTAGTAAACTGCAAGGAGACACCCTTGTCCCTCACACTTGATTCCACACTCAGGAGACGCATCAAGGGCAAAGCGGAGGAATGCGGTTTCCTACTAGAACAAAGAAAAAAGTAGAAGAGTCACCCAAAGGTTCTTACTGGATCTCGACTTTCCGATGACAAAGCCTTATTGTCAGAATTAATTGATTAAGCGGAAATAACTTCTCCAGAGAATCAAAACAAGCCGCTGGCAAGATAGGCCTAACAATTTATGCAAATAGAGCAAAAGTGAATGGCATTCACCAGCCGAGAGAGGGTCTCGATCAAATCAAAGCGATGGATTAAAAAATCAAGTCTGGTGTTGGCTTAACGGTTAGTGGCTGGTTTAAAGTCTGGGTCTTGAGTTTGAGCCCCTGTCAGTCGTTGGATTAACACAAGTGGGGTTGAGAGCGCTGTCATCCCTTCTGAGGTCAGTGAAATAAATGAGCACCGGTGTGCTGTAATGGAGGGCATTGCAATCAATGGCACAGCTGCGCACCCACAAATTGATTGCAACCAGCAGCATAGGCTGCACGTGATGGTTAATTAAAAATGCAGACTGTTTCCTAACACGTTTTCAAATGGATATCACGAGCACATGATCATAGAATATGTGCAGTAAAAATTGATAACTTTTTCAATTCCCTAGTATACCAGCAAATCAACACCCGTCGCTTTGCTTGATGGCAATGGTAAATAAAAGGGGAGGGAGGAGAGAGGGAAGAGAAAGAGGGAGAGGAGGGAGAGAGGAGGGAGGGGAAGGATAGTGGAGGGTGAGGGGAGGGAGTGGGTGGGATAGAAGGGAGGGAGAGAGGAGGGAGGGGGGGGGAATGGAGAGGGGGAGGAAGAGAGGAAAGAGGGAGGGAGAGAATAGAGGTGGGAGGGGGAGATGGGGTGGGAGGGAGAGAGTGGGGGGAAGGGTTGGAGGGAGAGGTGGGAGGAGAGGGTGGGAGGAGAGGGGTGGAGAAGATAGGGTGGGGAGAGAGGGGGTAGGGGTAGGAGAAGAAAGACAGGGGTGGGAGAGAGAGAGAGATGGGGTGGGAAGAGAGACGGATAGGGGTGGGACAGAGACAATCAGGGGTGGGGGGGGAGAGAGAGAGAGAGAGAGAGAGAGAGAAGAGAGAGAGAGAGAGAGAGAGAGAGAGAGAGAGAGAGAGAGAAGAGAGAGAGAGAGAGAGAGGAGAGTTGGGGTGGGAGAGAGAGAGAGAGATGGGTGGGAGAGAGAGAGAGAGATGGGGTGGGAGAGAGAGAGAGAGATGGGTGGGAGAGAGAGAGAAGTGGGTGGGAGAGAGAGATGGGGTGGGAGAGAGAGAGATGGGGTGGGAGAGAGAGGATGGGTGGGAGAGAGAGAGAGATTGGGGTGGGAGAGAGAGAGAGATTGGGGTGGGAGAGGAGAGATTGGGTGGGAGAGAGAAGAGATGGGGTGGGAGAGAGACGGATAGGGGGTGGGAGAGAGGGTAGGAAGAGGAGAGAGGGGATAGGGGTGGGAGAGAGGAGGATCGGAACGGGGATAGGGTGGAAGAGAGAGGGATAGGGGTGGCAGAGAGAGGGCGGTAGCGTGGAGAGAGAGGGGGATAGGGTGGGAGAGAGGAGGATCGGAACGGGGATAGGGGTGAAGAGAGAGGGATAGGAGTGGCAGAGAGAGCGCGGTAGCGGTGGGAGAGAGAGGATAGGGGTGGAGAGAGGAGGAATAGGAAAGGGATAGCGGTGGAGGAGAGAGGGATAGGGGGGAAGAGAGAGGGGTGTGAGAGAGAGGGATAGGGTGGGACAAGAGGCAATAGCGGTGGAGAGAGGGGGATCGGAGGGGATAGGGTTGAGAGAGAGATGGGGTAGGAGGGAGAGGAGTCGAGAAGAGGGACAAGGGTGGGAGAAGAAAGGATGGGGGTGGGAGAGAAGGAGAGGGATGGGGGTGGGAGTGAGAGGGATAGGGGTGAGATGGGGATAGGAGGGTAGGGGTGGAAGAGAGAGAGATGGGTGGGGGGGAGAGAGAGAGGGGGATTGGGGTGGGAGAAGAGTATTGGGGTGGGAGAGAGAGAGATGGGGTGGGGAAGAGAGAGTGGAGAGATGAGAGTGGGAGAGGGAGATTGGGGTGGGAGAGAGAGATTGGGGTGGGAGAGAGACGGATAGGGGTGGAAGAGAGGGGTAGGAGAGAGAGAGAGAGAGAGAGGGGATAGGGGTGGGAGAGAGGAGGATCGGAAAGGGATAGGGTGGGGAGAGAGAGGGATAGGGGTGGGAGAGAGAGGGATAGGAGTGGCAGAGAGAGGGCGGTAGAGAGAGGGATAGGGGTGGGAGAGGAGGAGATAGGAAGGGGATAGCGGTGGGAGAGAGGGATAGGGGTGGAAGAGAGAGGGGTGTGAGAGAGAGGGATAGGGTGGGAGAGGCATAGCGGTGGGATGAGGGGGGATCGGAGGAATAGGGTGAGAGAGAGATGGGGAGGAGGAGAGGAGTCGGAGAGGAGAGGGACAAGGGTGGGAGAGAGAGGGGATTGGGGGGGACGAAGAGAGAGGGATGGGGGTGGGAGAGAGAAGGAGAGGGATGGGGGTGGGAGGTGAGAGGGATAGGGTGAGATGGGGATAGGAGGGGGTAGGGGGTGGAAGAGAGAGGGCTCGGGGAGGGAGAGGGAGAGGGGAGTAGGAGTGGAGAGGGGAGGAAGGGTGGAGGGTGAGGAAAGGGTGGGAGAGAGGGATAGGGGTGGGAGGGAGAGGCATGGGGTGGAGAGAGAGGGATACCAGGTGGCAGATATTGGGGTGAAAATAGCTTGTCATGTTCCATGATCGATGTGTGCTTACACAAGTTTGCCGTCGCCCCGCAACCAACCTTGTGTGTATTCTTTGATGTGTATTTAAATGTTCTGAACGAGGAAACACTTCTTTCAGATAGAATGCTTGTGGAACATTCCTCAAGTATGTATTCTTCAATGTTTGTTTAATTATCCGATTGAGTGAAGGACTCAGGACACAAAGAACACTTACATGGCTCTCTCGTTGGTTGTCATCTCCATTTGCAGATTTCAGGGGGTGGGAGGGTATCTTCTTCAGAACTAAATCTACACCTATTTTTTTGGTAAAGGATCGTGATTCATGACCAAATTGTTGAAGTTCCACTCTCATAGCCTCATTCCAAGGGCTCTTTTTGAATCTTCAACTGAAACCATCTGACAACTCTCACTTGCAGCTCGTTTGTAGTGATTAATTCCAGGAATTATTTTAAGTGCTCAGTAAGAGTTTTTCTTCGTCATTCCTGTAGCTCCAACTATCATTGGTACAATTTCAGCTTTCTTAATTTCACATCCTCTTGACCTCATTTTTCATTGGGAACCAAAATTTAAATGCCATTTAATCCAAAGTCATAGGAACTGAAACCTGAATCAACAATGCTGTTTTTCCCTTTTGTTTTGGAGCCCATGTTGCTGGATGCAATGCTTGTTGGCTATGTCCACACATGATGGGATCATCGTGCCACATGTGAGCATTACTTATTTATTTTCATGGATCACATCTGGTGTGTTCCATGAGTGTTGTGGGACGGTGGGATGGTGGAAATGTTTACAGATGTGCCGAGTGGATAATCTGCAGATGCTTGTCATGTATTTTGTGTACAGCTTTTCTGACATGCATTTTTTTAGCACCCACGAAAAGATGTGACTGGTACTATGTTTCAACCCACAATCCTGCATTTGTCCGAGTGACTCAATCCCACCATTTTCTGCAGGCTTAGTGTACGTGTCTTGGTCTTGGGCATGTATTATGATCGTTCTCCATTCCAATTAATTCAACCTCTTCTTAGCCATTCCAATGAGCCTTCCTTGTTGATTCCTATTTAGTCCATGTACGCCAGAGCAGATGTCGATACATCGCAAGGGTGGCAAAACCTCAGTGGATTTTGGAAAGGTCGATGGAGAGGGAACATATTTTGATGTGTGACCATTACACAATGGCAGCTTTATATAAGTTTGGTATAAAACAAGTTTTTTGGAATTCCAATTTAAAAATATACCATCAGAGATGGGAATCCCCGCGCAGTCTGAAAAATAATTGAAATCAGATAAGCGGTTTTCCATTATTACAAAAAAACATTTTTCAAGATGGCCGCCCCAGTCGGCCATTCTGGATCCGGCCACAGCCAAAATCATAGGTTTTTCCTTTTCAGGTGGTACATGTGTGACCAAAATTTCAAATCGATATGGCGAAAAAAACATTTTTTCACAAGATGGCTACCCCAGTCGGCCATCTTGGATCCGGCCATGGCCAAAATCAATGGTTTTCTTCCTTTTCAGGTGGACATGTGTGATCCAAATTTCAAATCGATATGGCGAACAGTTTATGAAGTTATCGCACTCACAGCTATAAATGTTGACGCCAGAGGACGGACGGAAGCCGACGGACTAGCCGGACGACCTGGGTGACAACAATACCCCCTTCCGCCACGCGGCGGGGGATAAAAACTTGGATTTTACAAATAAAATGATTTGAGGGTGCTATATGCGTTTTAAATTAACTATCTGCAATTTTCTGAGGGAATTACATGCATTTTGACCTCTGGTTGCCAAGAGAAACGGCCATTTTGGGGCAAAAACTGCATTTTAAAACAATTATGAAATAACTCAAAAATGAATTGGTTGATGACTAGGTATGGTAGTTATATAAGACACCAAGCACAGAATACATCCCAATCATCGAACACTTGGATTTGATGTGAAAAGGCCGTTTTGAGGTAAAACAGGGGTTTTGTGAAAGCCATTTTCTAAAATTCAAAATATCAACGTCGTACAAAAATGGTGATGCGCATACGATTGATAATGGTACTATACACAGTAATATTATTGTAAATAAATTAAATGTATATTGTACCATGTTTCTGAACGGATCTGGGACAGATAAATACCTCATTATTAATAAGTGAACGTTATAGAACTTTAATTACACATTATAAAACAACTTGCTTGCAGGTCAGTCAGACAGCCTCAATTATCTAATCATTTTCTGTGCTATACTAATTTGGACAACAAATTCATCCAAAAAAAGATTCAATTACTTCGAAACGAAGTGCGTGTTCGCACAAGTCCATTTTGGGGGAAACTCGATTTAAAAAATGCTCTTCAAAAATTCTGCAAACAGAGTGATGCATTTGATGAAAAATTGAAACTGTACTTTGTCAATGTAGTGACGCAATGAGGTGCCGATGTGATGCACACTCAGTTATCACATTGTACAAAATGTTCCTGGTAAATTGTCTGAGGTACTGTTCAGCTTTACCTGAAATAACCACGTACACAATAAATGGCACTGGTGTCATCATCACTTTCTCATCTCATCAAAAGTTAGATGGATGTGTGTCATGATCTTGAATCCAATGATCCTGTTTGAACATTGTTGTAATCTTGCACATCTGAGTGTATCGATAGCCGTTTGCAATTCAAGAACAGTTTGGCATTCACAGGAACGGAATGCAAGCAACAGTTCCCAAGACTGCTGACTGCTCCAAGACTCTGGTGTCACTGGTGGAACCAGTCATCCACAGAATCTCCAAGGTTCGCCGTTATCCGCCTGTGGTCCAACGACAATCGGTAGTCGAGGGGACTTTCAGGTTGACATTCAAGTGAGCGTCGCCATACCCCAGCTTGATAGTTTTCCGCTTGGGTCATGTTGAAACAGACAATCGCTGCATGGGCGCAGCTGTGCTGGTTCACGTCGCCCTCTTGGCATGAACAGTTGAAGCGAGATTTATGACATCCAATCAGCATCCCCTCGGAGACGTATATGATGGCTGCGAGGTTCGTGGAGTTTTGCTCAAGATTCTGCAGAAAACTTGAACATGCCGTGCCAGAGCTCGTTAAAACACTCTTGGTATGCTGCCTCTTTCTTTGCCCATTTTCAGTGGGCCACTAACTTCCCTTTGCCAACAAAGGCATTATCGAGAGGCCATCTCCGTGAATGGCATGAAGACCACACGAGGGCTGTACAAATCCTCCTGCAAAGGTTGTTGTCAACTTGTGTTATGTCAATGCATTTTCGCCGATTTGTGTTACGAAACCCTCTGGTACAACAATACATGGGAATAGCGTGACTGAAGCAGAGAGAAACACCAAGAATGTCCGTGTCCCAGCCGTGATGATTACTGCTTTTGACTTCCTATTTCTGCGACTATCAGCATGTAATCAGACTCGGATGTCCACTTCTCCTGAGAGGACCCAGCTCACTGATTTATTCAGCAGTATGTCTTTCATGATTTGAACAGCATTCCTACATGTTATGCTTAAAGACATTCTTATTTCCTATTCACGACTTTGTTTCTGTGCTTTCATTCGTCAACCGATGATTTAATTCAGCTGGATAAATTCAAGAGTGTTCGCAAGAATTCCGCACTGCGTATTTTAGTGGGAGGGAAGTTCTCCGAACTCAAAACTTTCACACTTTTTGTATAAGGATCGATTTAATGAACAATGTGAAACTCGTTCCGATATCCTCGACTTGCGACAAGGGCTCTTTTCAAAATCTTCATGAACCTCTCACCACTGACCTCCACTTGTCGCCAGAATGAATTTTTATCCAGTAAGGTGTTTTCTTATCATTGCTGGAGCTCCATATCACTGTACATTTCAGCTTCTTCAATTTACAGTCACTCTTGACCCTTCATTTTTGGATCCTGGAATTTGGTCTTTTTCCAATTCTGTGACATGTTGGTCTGAAGTCCATTGAGAATCCGACACTCATATCACAAGCTTTTACCTTTCTCCTCTGTATGAGCAACCCCATGTCCGGGGCACCAATGCTTTTGTTTGCAATATCCACACTTGACAGGTCGTCTTGTCACACATTGAGCAATTATCTTGTTCTATTTCTTGAGGATCGGATATGGGTTTATAGTATCCTAATTGTTCTGGCACAACGTGTATATTTGAAATGTTTAACAGATGTGGCCAGTGGATAGCTCCTGCAGACACTGTCTGTCTTTCTGATGTACAGTGCTGTTCCGACATGAGTTTTTTTTTAACCACCCGAAAGGAGGTGACTGGACTTCGTTTCTAACCGCAGAATAACCTGCATTTGTCCCCGATAACTCAATCCCACCATTTTCTTAAAGCCGGCAGTGAGTGCAGTGTGTCGTGTCTTGGCTTTGATGATGATCTTCTCCACCAACTAATTTGGACGTCTCTTATTCACTTTAAGAGCCTTCCGCTTGTCAATCCCGATCCCTTCAAGCTCTTTTTGTTATCCTGCATTGCTCTTTTCGTTCTCTCCATCTATCAGAGAATTCTGCAAGCACTTACTTTTATAGTTTAATTTTTTTGTACCCTCAGCCAGATGGAGATGGTATTCGCATTTGTCCTGTTGTCCGCACACCAAAGAGTAATCAGAGCAGGTTTGCACAGAGCGGACGTCTGGTAACGCCGTCATCACTGCAGCAGTTACAAAGTGGCAGTTTCTACTTAAGTCTGTTTATTATTTTGAAGCACAACAGTACGACAAAACACACACAAACTACACTACTACGAAACGGCCTTGCGAGGGTTTGGAATTCGATTAGTTTCTTTTTCATGTTTTCTCGGAATAATGGGCTGTTATTGTTTCTGTTTGTTTTCCTGTGTATTCATCTTTGTCAACTGCTTTAGTGAGTTGTAGTGGCTGAATGGAATAAGAATCCCTTTTCTTGGGTTGTCGTTTTCTTGCTCGTGTACAAATTCATTCTGATAGGTCTGGTGAGCTTTCCACATCCTTGCGAGTCTGACCACGATTTCGTGTGCACTTCTGGCGTCTCCATCTTCTCCTTCTGTAGTCTCCATAGCTGGTCTGTGCAGCTTTGCTTGGTCTGCCAAGCTCCATAAACAAACGTGTGAATTCGGTATTGGCATTGGGTTTTGTGAACTTCTTGTCAGAATAGTTAGAGATTCCTTGTTTTGAGTGTTCTCCCATGTGTTGATCTCCAATTGTGGCAGTATTTATAATTGACAGTTACATTGAATACCGTGCACTGCAAGTTGTTTATAGGCTTTTGTTTTGTTTCTTGATGAGAAGTGGCATGACTTCAGAATTAGTCTAGTTGCTGTAGGTACGCTTTGCTGATTATTTACACAATTGTTTGTGTGTAACCTGGGGCCTTCTCCTATTCCTAGTATTTGTGGTGCTTCATATCTACTTCCGTATTGTTGTAAGAGTATTTGAGATGTCTGTTCATTTGTTTTCATTGTACAAAGGGCATTTGGGCACATTTGTCAGACCAATACTCCACTTGAATGTCTCTAATCCTGCTTTAGAGCTCGGTTTTAGGTAAGTTGAATCTGCTAAATTATGCATTTCGGGCAAGAGAGTTTTAAATCGTCCACACACCAGTCGGCGTTGCTGACGATTTCTTGTTTCCTTGGATATTTTTCTGTTGCATAATAATATTGTATCCTGGTCCTTGTTACAATGTGAGGGGTAATAGTTGGTCCAGAGCTGAACGAAACAAG
>CM068968.1:63253411-63263647 GCA_035128595.1 Eptatretus atami | reverse complement strand
CCAGGAGAGAGATGATAAAAAAAAGCTTGACAGTGTCTACATTTATGGATTAATAAAACGCATGCAAGTATACAAAATGGACCCCAGATAGTCACAATGATTGACAAAACAATGATGCTCTGGAATACATATCTGATACTTCCGTATTTAAAAGACAGAATGAAATTCGGAGTAAAATATGAAGTATCTACAAGGTGACAGCCTCCCGCCTCCTGTTGTTCAGCTCGGACCCTGAGTACCTCATCAATTAATCAAGGAACAGGGACTACAATATTATTAGTGCAACAGAAAAATTCCAAGGAACAAGAATGTTCACACGTCCGACTGCTGTGGTGGACGATTAAACTCTTTGCCCGAGGGAATGATAATTAGCAGGATCAAGCTACTAGAAACGAGTAAAGCTAAGTGACTTAGAGGACATTCAATGATGTTTGGTCTTGAACAAAATGTCCAAATGCACATTTTGTACAAGAAAACCAAAATGAACAGTACTCACATCAATACTCAAGGTAAACAATAACAGGAAGTGAAAATGAAGCATCCTACAAATACCCTAGGAATGGAGAAGGCCCAGGTACAAACAACAATGTGTAAAATAATCACAGAAGAGTAACTAACGCAACTAGACTAATGCTGAAGTCCATCCCTCTCTCATCAGCAAAACAAAACAAAAGCTATAACAACTTGCATGCGTATTCAATGTAACTGTGCAATTATAAACTGGCCACAATTGGAGATCAACAATGGAGACACCAAAACAGGAATCTTCTAACTATCACAAGAAGTTCCACAAAAACGCCAATGCATACGAATTCACTACGTTTGTTTGATGGAGCTTGGAGACCAAGCAGTGCACAGACCAACGCTTGAGACTACATAGGAGAGATGGAGAGACCAAGTGCACAAAAATCGTGTGTCAGACTCGCAGAGGATGGAAAGCTCACCAACTACAGATGAAATTTGTACACGAAGCAAGAAAACGCAACCCAGAAAAGGGATTCTTATTCATTCAGCAACTAACTTCCTAAAGCAGGTGCAAACATGGATTACTCACATCAGTGAAACAAAACAAGAAACAAACACAGCCCCAAATTATTCGCGAAGAAAACAAAGAACAAGAACAATGGATTCCAAACCTTGCCAGGCTCGTTCCGTGTAAGTTGTAAGTTTTGTGTGGTGTTTGTGTACTTGTTGTGTTACACAATGAATAACAGACTTAAAGTAGACTGCCACTTTGGTAACTGCTGGCAGTGATGACCCGGTTACCAAACGTCCCCTGCTTGATCAACCCTGCTCTGACTTACTCATTGTGTGCGGACAAAACAGACAAATGCAATACCGTCATCTTCCCTGTGAGGGTAAAAAATTAAACTAATAAAAGTATGCTTGCAGATATTCTCTGATAGATGGGAGAACGAAAAAAAGAGCTGCAGATATACAAAAGAGCTTGAATAGATCGGGATGACAAGGAAGCTCTTGAAGATGGAATAATAGAAGACGTAAATTAGTTGGGATGGAGAACGAGTCATCAGTCAAAAGCCCAAGACCACGACACACTGCATCAGCCTTTAAGAAATGGTGGGATTGTTAATCGGACAAAATGCAGGTTTCCTGGGTACAGAAACAAAAGTCCCAGTCACCTCCTTTCGGGGTGTAAAAAAAAAACTCATGTTCGGACAGCTGTACACAAGCAACATGACGGTCGCAGAGTAATCCACTGGCACATCTGTACACTTTCAACATCCGGTCGCCAGAACAATTAGGATACATAAACCATACTCGATCCTACAAAAATGACAGTAAATGCTCAATTGTGAAAAGACGAATCCCCGTCAAGTGTGGAATATTGCAAACAAAGCATTGTGCCCGGCAAATGGGTGCTCAAAGCAGAAAAAGGAAAGTTGTTGATTGAGGTTTCGGTTTCTCAAATGACTTCAGACCAAATGTCACAGAATCTTGAAAAATGACCAATTTTCCAGGACCAAAAAATGGGTCAAGAGGACTTTAAATTGAAGAAAGCTGAAATGTACAGTGATAGTTGGAGCTCCAGGAATGATAAGAAAAACCCTGTTACTGAGCTACTTAAACAATCATCTGGGCCGACAAGTGGAGGCTGTGAGAGGTCATGAATGATTTGAAAAGAGCCCTTGGAGCGAAGATATCGGAACGAAGTTTCTACAATTTGGTTCATTTAATCATGATCTTTACCAAAAGGTTGAAGTTTTGAGTTCTGGAGAACTTCCTCCGCATAAAATTCAGCGAGTGCGGAAATTCCTTTGCGAACCTCTTGAATTATCCATGCTGAATTAAAATTTCATCCGTTGAAGAATGGAAGAAGCCAAAAAACAAAATGGTCGTAATAGGAAATAAGATTCTTTACTATAACATGTCAGGAATGCTGCTTCAAATTCATGAAAGACAACTGTGAATAATCAGTGAGCTGAAGGTCCTCTCAGAGGAGTGGCACCGATCTGATAATGCTGATATGCAGAAAGGAAGTCTAAAAAGCAGTAGTCATTGCACGGCTCGATGACACGGAACATTACTGGTGTTTCTCTCTGCTTCAGTCACGCTAAATTGCATGTTTGTTGTACCAGAAGGTTGGTACACAAATCGGCGAAAATACATTGACATAAAATGGTGAAAACAACCTTTGCAAGGAGATGTGATACGTTGTCTCACTGCTTCACGAGATGCACTCGATCAATGCTTTGTGGCAAAGGGAAGTTAGTGCACTGAAATGGCAAAGAAATAAGCCACAGCATACCAAGAGTGTTTAACGAGCTCTGAGGCATTCAAGAGTTTCCTGCAGACTCTTGAGCAAAACTCAGAACTTCGCCATGCCATCTATACTCTCCAAGGGATGCTGGTGGATTGTCAATCAATCTCGCTTTCAACTGTTCTATGCAAAGAGGCGACGTGAAACGCCAGCACAAAGCTGCGCCATGCCCAGGATTGTCTGTTCACATGCCCAACGGGAAAACTACAGCTGGGTATGGCGACGCTCACTATGAATGTCAACTCTGAAGTCCCTACCTACGGATTTCGTTGGACCACAGCGATAACGGGAACCTTTGAGATTCTGTGGTGACTGGTCCAACAAGTTGCCACCACAGTCCTTGGGAGCAAGTCAGCAGTCCTATGAACTGTTGCTGCATTCGTTCTGTGATGCCAAAGACTGTTCGTTGCATTGCAAACGCCTCAGATACACTCAGATGTGCAGAATTACAAAACTGTCAAACCAGATCATGGATTCAAAGGATGATGACACACATCCCGATTAACTTTTGAATGAGTATCGGACGATGATGATGAGACACAATGCCGATATAGTGGTTTATTTCAGGTAAAGCTGAACAGTACCTAACCAATTACCAGGCATAACAATTTTTGACATGTGTAACCTGAGTGTGCATCAAAACATGGCATCCTCATGCAGTCACTCAATTGCAAAAAGTACAAGTTCCAAATTTATCAAAACTGCACTCACCTGTTTTTGCAGAATTTTGAAAAGAGCTTTTTTTCAAATCGAGTTTCCCAATGGACTTGTGCCGAACACACTTGTTTCGAAAGTAAATTGATTATTTTTTTGGAGAATTTTGGTGTCCAATTAATATAGCACAGATGTTTGATAATTTGAGGCTGTCTTGACTGACAACCTGAATGTAAGCTGTTTTATATGTTGTATTCTAAAATTCATAACTTCCTTATTAATAATGAGCGTATTTATTGTCCCAGATCCTGTAGAAACATTGGTTACACAATACATTTTAATTTATTTACAATAAATTACTGTATCGTACCATTATCAATCGTAATGCCATACCATTTTTGTACGACCGTTGATACTTTTGAATTTTAGAAATGGCTTCAATAAAACCCTGCTTTTTACCTAAAACGGCTTTTCACATCAAATCAAGTGTTAGAAGATTGGGTGAGTATTTCTGTGCTGTGTCTTATTAACTACCATAGCCTATCATTCAACACATTCGAGTTTTTGAGTTATTTCTATTGTTTTTAAAATGCAGTTTTTGACCCAAAATGGCCGTTTTCTTTGGCAACCAGAGTCAAATGCCATGTAATTCCCTCAGAAAAAATTGGATAGTTAATTAAAACCATATAGCACCCTCAATACATTTTAATTGTAAAATCCAAGTTTTTATCCCCGCCCCGCGTGGCGGAAGGGGGATATTGTTGTCACCCAGGTCGTCCGGCTGTCCCGTCCCGGCTGTCCGTCCGTCCGCTGGGCGTCAACATTTATGCTGATGAGTGCGATAACTTAAACTGTTCGCCATATCGATTTGAAATTTGATCACAGCATGTACTGACTGAAAAAGGAAGAAAACCATTGATTTTGGGCATGGCCGGATCCAAGATGGCCGACTGGGGCTAGCCATGATTGCAAAAAATGTTTTTTCGCCAATATCGATTTGAAATTTGGTCACACATGTAACCACCATAAAGGAAGAAGCCCTGATGGATTTTGGGCGTGGCCGGAATCAAGATGGCGACTGGGGCGGCCCATCTTGAAAAAAATGTTTTTTTTGTAATGAATGAAAACCGCTTATCTGATCAATTATTTTTCAATGGCGGGGATTCCCCATCTCTATGGTATATTCTTTAAATTGGAATTCAACAAAACTTTGTTTTTACCAAAACTTATAAAGCTGCACATTGTTGGTAATGTCTCACATCAAAAATGTTCCCTCTCCATCGACCTTTCAAAAAATCGCCACTGAGGTTTTTTGCCACCCTTGCGGTATCGACAATTTGCTCTGGTAATGGACTAAATAGGAAATCTAATCAAGGGAAGGTCATGAATGGCTAGAAAGAGGTTGAATTAATTGAATGGAGAAACGAGTCATAATACATGCCGCAAGACCATGGACACTACACTAATCCTTCAAGAAAAAATGGTGGATTTGCATACTCGCCACATGCAGGATGTGGGGTTGAAAACATAGTAACAGTCAATTTATCCTTTTCGTGGTGTAAAAAAATGCATGTCAGAAAAAGCTGTACACAGAAAATACATGACAGCATCTCAGATAATCCAACTGGCACATCTGTAAACATTTCCACATCCGGTCTCCACGACACACTCATGAACACACAGATGTGATCCCATAAAAATAAATAAGTAATGCTCACTTGTGGCACGATATCCATCAATGTGTGGACCATAGCCACAACATGCATCCAGACATTGGTGCTCAAACACAAAAGGGAAAAGCATTGTTGATTCAGGTTTCAGTTTCCTAATGACTTTGGATTTAAATGGATTTAAATTTTGGTTCCATGAAAAATGAGGTCAAGAGGATGTGGAAATCTAAAGAAAGCTGAAATTGTACCAATGAGTAGTTGGAAGCTCAGGAATGAAACGAACGAAAACTCCTTACTGAGCACTTCAAAATCATCCTCCTGGAATTTTATCACTACAAAACACAGCTGAAGTGTGAGGTTGTCAGAGGTTCAGTGAGAATTCAAGAAAAGAAGCCTTGAATGAGGCTATAAGAGTGGAACTTCAACAATTTGGTTCATGAATCACGATCCTTAAACCAAAAATAGGTGTATGGATTTGAGTTCTGGAAGATATCCCTCAACCCCCTGAAATCTGCAAAATGGAGATGACAACCAACGAGAGAACCATGTAAGTGTTTCTTTGGTCTCTGAGTCTTCACGTCAATCCATAATTAAACAACATTTGAAGAAATTACATACTTTGAGGATTCCACCAAGCATTCTATCTAGAAGAAGGTGTTTCCTCTTCAGACATTTAAATACACATCCAAGAAATACAACACAAGGGTTGGTTGGGGCGACGGCCAAACCTGTGTAAAGCAAAATCGATCATGGAACATGACAAGCTATTTCACATCCAATATCTGCCACCTGTATCCCTCTTCTCCCACCCTATTGCCTCTCCCTCCCACCCATCCCTCTCTCCCACCCTTCTCCTCACACCTCACCACCTCTCCCTCCCCTCCCACTCTATCCCTCTCTCTCCCCCCCGATGCTCTCTCTTCCACCCCTACCCCCTCCTATCCCCATCCTCACCCCTATCCCTCTCACTCCACCTCCTCCTCTCCTTTCTCCACCCACTCCTCTCTCTTCTCCCACCCCATCCTCTTCTCTCCACCCTTGTCTCTCCGACTCCTCTCCTCCTACCCCATCTCTCTCTCACCCCTATTCCCCCTCCGTCCCCCTCTCTCCCACCGCTATTGCCTCTGTCCACCTATCCCTCTCATCCACACCCCCTCTCTTCAACCCTATCCCTCTCTCCCCACCCGCTATTCTCCCTTTCCTATTCCTCCTCTCTCCACCCTATCCCTCTCTACCGCCCTCTCTCGCCACTCCTATCCCCTCTCTCACCCCTATCCTCTCTCTTCCACCCATATCCCCTTTCCGATCCTCCTCTCTCCCACCCTATCCCCCTCCTCTCTCTCTTCTCTCCTACCCTCTCTTCCACCCCTATCCGTCTCTCTCCCACCCCCAATCTCTCTCCTCACCCCAATCTCCCCTCCCCACTCCATCTCTCTCTCTCTCCCACCCATCTTTCTCTCCCACCACATCTCTTCTCCCACCCCAATCGCTCTCATCTTCCCACCCCATTCTCTCTCTTCTTCACCCTACCCCCTCCATCCCATCTCACCCCTATCCTCTCACTCCCACCCCATCCCTCTTCCTTCTCTCCACCCCCCATCCCTCTCTTTCCCCACCCTTGCCCTCTCTCTCCGACTCCTTCCTCCTACCCCATCTCTCTCTCAACCCTATTCCTCCGATCCCCCTCTCTCCCACCGCTATTGCCTCTGTCCACCCCTATGCCTCCTCACACCCCTTCTATTCCACCCCTATCCATCTCTCTCCACCGCTATCCCCCTTTCCTATTCTCCTCTCTCCCACCCCTATCCTCTCTCTCCACGTACCGCCCCTCTCTGCCACTCCTATTCCTCTTCTTCCAACCCTATCCCCGTTCGATCCTCCCTCTCTCCACCTTATCCCCCTCTCTCCCCACCGCTCCGCCCCTCTCTGCCACCCTATCCCTCTCTCTTACCACCCCCTATCCCGTTCGATCTCCTCTCTCCCACCCCTATCCCCTCTCTCTCTCCTCCCTCTTCTCCCACCCTATCCGTCTCTCCCACCCCATCTCTCTCTCTCTCCCACCCCCCATCTCTCTCTCTCCCACCCCAATCTCTCTCTCTCTGCCCACCCCAATCTCTCCTCTCTCTCCCACCCCATCTCTCTCTCTCCACCCATCTCTCTCTCTTCCCACCCCATCTCTCTCTCCCACCCCATCTCTCTCTCTCTCTCCACCATCTCTCTCTCTCTCTCCAACCCCATCTTCTCTCTCCTCTCCACCTATCTCCTCTCTCTTCCACCCCAATCTCTCTCTCTCCCACCACTCTCTCTCTCTCATCTCTCTCTCTCTCTCTCTCTCTCTCTCTCTTCTCTATTTCTCTCTCTCTCTCTCCTCTCTCTCTCTCTCCTCCCCACCGATTGTCCTCCCACACCCTATCCGTCTCTTTCCCACCCCATCTCTCTCTCTCTCACCCCTGTCTTCTCCACTCTCCTACCCTACCTCCCTCTCTCTCCCAACCCTATCTTCTCTCCCACCCTCTCTCCTCACCACCCTCTCCCTCCACCCTCTCCCTCCAACCCTCTCCCCGCACTCTCTCCCTCCACCCAATCTCCCCCTCCCACCCTATCTCTCTCCATCCCTCTTCCTCTCTTCCCCCCCTCTCCATTCCTCCCCCTCCCCCCCCTTCCTTCCCCCCCCCTCCCCCTTTCTATCCCACCCCATCCCTCCCCTCCCCTCCACTATCCTTCCCCTCCCTCCTCTCCCCTCCTTCCTCTATTCTCTCCTCTTCCTCCCATCCCCCTTTTATTTAAACATTGCCATCAGCAAAGCGACGGGTTTGATTATTTGCTGGTATATACTAGGGGAATTTGAAAAAGTCATCAAATTTTTACTGCACATATCTATGATCATTGCCTCGTGATATCCATTTGAACGTGTAGAACGTCTGCATTTTATTAACCATCACGTGCAGCTTATGGCTGCTGTTGCATCCAATTTGTGGGTGGCGCAGCTGTGCATTGATGCAATGCCCTCCATTACCACACACGGGCTCATTTATTCACTGACCTCAGAAGGATACAGGCTCTCAAACCCTACTTGGTGTAATCCAAGAACTGACAGGTCAAACTCAAAGACCCCATTGGGAACTTTAACCAGCCACTAACCCGTTAAGCCAACACCAGACTTGATTTTTAATCATCGTTTGATTTGATACGACGACCTCTCTCGGCTGGTGGAATGCCAATCACTTTTGCTCTATTTTGCAATAAATTGTTAGGCCTATCTTGCCACGCTTGTTTGTGATTCCTCTGGAGAAGTTAGCTTGCGCTTAATCAATTAATCTTGACAATAAGCTTGTCATCAGGTAAAGTCGACGATCAGTAAGAAACGTCTTTGGGTTGACTCTCTCTTTTTCTTTGTTCTAGTTGGACCGCATTCCTCCGCTTTGCCCTTGATGGCGTCTCTGAGTGGTGGAATCAATCGGTGGAGGGACAAGGGTGTCTCTTGCGTATTCGGCTAGAATTGTCAAAGCTCCTGTTCTCCATCGGTGAAGAGTATCCTTTGGTATATGTGTCACTAGACACATTGAATTGGCCTCACAAGTTGATCATGGATTGCACATGCTGATAGGATCTTCTTATAAGCTAGGCACGATGGATGGGAGGTCCAAGGCTTTTCGAAAGTCGATGAATGCATTGTTACAGAAAAGTTGTTGTCACAAATTCTCAATAGTCGTCGTCAGCGACAAAGAATGTGTCACTACGGTTTTTGGTTTCCCCCCCCTTTCGACCTTTTGAAATCAAATTTTGGTTTCGCCTCAGGTAATTTATCAAGCTAGCAGACGGATTGGTTGAAAATCATTTGATTGTAGTCTTGGCAACTATTGGGTTGACTAAACTGCAAGCACCAAACCGACATCTCGGATTTTGGAATGGGAATCCATATTTAAAGATCAGTCATTGTTTGGTCTATCTATCTTCCATTAAGTGCTGCATTTACACAAAATCCGAAGAATGATCGGGTCGAGTCACTATCTGTTTTTAAGAAGACGACTGTGGATAACATATCATGGAACTCTTCCTTACCGAAAATCCCCAAATGTTAATCTTTGATATATGTCTTTTACCCACCATGGTTTCGTGAAGTGTACGGGATTGTGCATGATATAAAACTCTCCAATTAGCTTTTTGGTGAATTTCGATGAACAATATCCAAGTTAAAGTTTTAATGGGTATACTGTGAAATGACACTTATCCCGATTGGTGAACTGAAGGACTGCAGTTTGGTGGAGCGGGTGTTCCACTGGGGGAAGGTGTTGGTTGGGAAATTGGTCCAGAACACTCATTTCCCACACCAGGTTTGACAATACAATTTTGAAAAAAAAAAATGTTTTTTGTTTTTTCCTCGTAAATAAAAATTGATGATCCTTGCAGATGAGCTCATCTCTTGAAGGCAGAAATTCCCACAAGAAACTTTCTCAGATTATCCCAGGATTTTTGGAGCAATGAGAGCGTAAAGCAGGAATCTTGGTGATTCTCTTTCCATAAGACCCAGCGACGATACTCAACGTGCTCAAAGGTAATCGTACGCAGGCAAGGACACTCTGCACCCTCGATGTTTATGAATCCTCTCTAAATGATAATCATTTCAAATTCACATTGTGTCCGATAGACAATCTCTTTAAACAGGTGTTGCTCACCAGACTTCTTTATATAAACATACAATTGAGAGCGGTGACTTAAATGTACCAACATGTTTAAACGGACTTTTATTATTTTTTTATATTGTTCCTCGGGTTAATGAGACAACATTAAGTTAAGTTTTTGAAAACCCAATTAAACCAAATCCTGCACTTAAAACCCGTCTGATTTTACCATGGTAGCTGGGGTCTTTGGAAAGAGAATCACAAGATTCCTGCTTTACGCTCTCATTGCTCAAAACATCCTGGGTAATCTGAAGAAAGTTTCTTTGGGAATTTTCTGCCTTCAAGAGATGAGCTTCATCTGCAAATCATCAATTTTATTACGAGGAAGAAAACAAAAACATTTTTTTTTTTCAAAATTTGTATTGTCAAACCTTTGTTGTCGCTTCGGATACTATGTGTATACCACAGGTCTTGGCTTAAAACAGTGGTGACGTCTGACTACCATCATATC
>CM068968.1:63236032-63248215 GCA_035128595.1 Eptatretus atami | reverse complement strand
CTGCACGTGATGGTTAATTAAAAATGCAGACTGTTTCCTACACGTTTTCAAATGGATATCACGAGCACATGATCATAGAATATGTGCAGTAAAAATTGATAACTTTTTCAATTCCCAAGAAGAGATGTATTGGTTTTTCCGGGTCTGCGTGGTAAATTGGTTTCGGGTCTCAGTGGGGTAATTGTTTCGGTCTCGTGGTAATTGGTTTCGGGTCTCGTGGTAATAGTTTTCGGGTTCGTGGTAATTGGTTTCGCGTCTCGTGGTAATTGGTGGATCTCGTGAAATTGGTTTCGGGTTCATGGTAATTGTTTCAGGGTCTCGTGATCATTGTTTTGGGTCTCGTGATCATGTGTTTCCGGGTCTCGTGATAATTAGTTTCTGGGTCTCATGCTGATTGGGTTTCGGCGTCTCGTGGTAATTGGTTTCGGGTTTCATGGTAATTGTTTTCGGGTCTCATGGAAAATCAATTTTTTTGGGTCTCATGATAATTAGTTTTTGGTCTCATGCTGATTGGTTTCGGGTCTCGTGTATTGTTTTCGGGTCTCGTGGTAATTGTTTTCGGGTCTCGTGGTAATTGGTTTTTGGGTCTCGTGATCATTGTTTTTGAGTCTCGTAGTAATTGGTTTCTTCGGTCCTCATGTAATTGAGGTTTCGGGTCTCGTGGCAATTGGTTTCAGGTCTCATGGTAATTTGGCTTCGGGTCTCGGTGGTAATTGTTTTCGGGTCCTCCGTGGTAATAGTTTTTGGCGTGTTCGTGTGTAATTGGTTTCGGATCTCATGTAATTGGTGTCGGGTTCTATGATAATGGTTTCGGGTCTCATGGTAATTGTTTTTCGGGTCTCGAGATCATTGTTTTTGAAGTCTCGTGGTAATTGGTTTCGGGTCTCGTGGTAATTGGTTTCGGGTCTTCTCGTGTAATCAGTTTCTGGTCCTCATGCTGATCTGGTTTTCGGGTCTGTGTAATTGTTTTGGGTCTCGTAATTGGTTTGGGTAATCGGGTAAATGTTTTTTGGGTCTCCTGATCAATTGTTTTTGAGTCTCGTGGATAATTGGTTTCGGGTGTCATGGTAATTGATTTGGCTCTCGTGGTAATTGTTCGGATCTCATGAAATTGGTTTCGGGTCTCATGGTAATTGTTTTCGGGTCTCGTGATCAATTGGTTTTTGGTCTCATGATAATTACTTTTCTGGTCTCATGCGAGTTGGTTCGGGTCTCGTGGTAATTGTTTCGGTCCTCCGTAGGTAATTGGTTTCGGGTCTGCGTGGTAATTGTTTTTGGTCTCGTGATCATGTTTTGAGTGTCGTGGTAATTGGTTTCGGGTCTCATGGTATTTGGTTTCGGGGTCTCGTGGTAATTGGTTTCGGGTCTCGTGGTAATTGGTTTGGGTCTCGTGGTATTAGTTTTCGGGTCTCGTGGTAATCGTTTCTGTCTCATGCTGATTGGTTTCGGGTCTCGTGTAATTGTTTTCGGGTCTCGTAATTGGTTTCGGGTCTCGTTGGTAATTGTTTTTGGGTCTGGGATCCATTGTGTTCGAGTCTCGTGGTAATTGGCTTTGGGTCTCATGGTAAATTGATTTTGGGGGTTCTCGGTGTAATTGGTTTCGGGTCTGCATGGTAATTGGCTTCGGGTCTCGTGTAATTGTTTTGGTCTCGTGGTAATTGTTTTGGGTCCGCGGTGATTGTTTCGGGTCTCATGGTAATCTGGTGTCGGTCTCGTGATTAATTGTTTCGGGTCTTCGTGATAATTAGTTTTTCTGGTCTCTGCTGAATTGGCTTTCGGGTCTCGTGGTAATCTGTTTTCTGGGTCTGCGTGATCATTGTTTTTCGGGTCTGCGTGATAATTAATTTTCATGGTCTCAAATGCGATTGGTTCGGGTCTCGTGGTAATTGGTTTTCGGGTCTCGTAATTGGTTTCGGCGTTCTCGTGGTAATTGTTTTTAGGTTTCTTTGAATCATTGTGTTTCGAGTCTGGTGGTAAATTGGTTTGGGTCTCATTGGTAATTGATTCGGGTCTCGTGGTAATTGGCTTATGGGTCTTGTGGTATTGTTTTCGGTCTCGTGTATTGGTTTTGGGTCTCCGCGGTGATTGGTTTTCGGGTCTTCATGGTAATTGGTGTCGGGTCTCGTGTAATTGTTTTCGGGAGTCTCGTGGAAATTGGTTTGGGTCTCGCGGTGATTTGGTTCGGGTCTCATGGTAAATTGGTGTCGGGTCTCGTGATAATTGTTTTCCGAGTCTCATCGTAATTGTTTCGGGTCCTCGTGGTAATTGCTTTCGGGTCTATGGTAATTTGCCTTTCCGGGTCTCATGGGTAATTGCTTCGGGTTTCGTGATAATTGCATCGAGTCTCGTGGTGATTGGTTTTCGGTCTCGTGATAATTGGTTTTGGGTCTCGGTGATATCTGGTTTCTGGTCTCGTGGAAATTGGTTTTCGAGGTCTTCATGGTAATTGGTTTCGGGTCTAGTGTAATTGGTTTCGGGTCTCGTGGTAATTGTTTCGGGTGTCCGCTGGTAATTGTTTCCGGTCTCCGTGGTAATTGTTTTCAGGTCTCGTGGTAATTGTTTGAGTCTCGTGGTGATTGGTTTCGCGTCTCGTGATAATTGTTTCCGAGTCTCAATGGTAATTGGTTTCAGGTATCATGGTAATGTGGTTTCGGGTCTCGGTGTGATTGGTTTCAGGTCTCGTGATAATTTGGTTTCTGGTCTCGTGAAAATTGGTTTCGGGTCCCGTGATAATTGGTTTCGAGTCTCATGGTAATTGTTTTCCGGGTCTTCGTGGTAATTGGTTTCTTCTTTGTACCTCCAGCCTTTGTTGCTCCATGAAAGGTGATAATTAAATTATCCAACACATTCCTTCGTGGGTGAAAGGAAGTGTTTTGGCCCACCAAAAAATAGAAATAAAATCCAAATTTGGACTCTCAAAATGTCCACAGCATTAGAAAGAATCGGGCAATGCCGGGTATCAGGCTCGTATCATGTAATTTGAGTCGAAGGAACTTTGTCTAAAATATGAACGATTTTAAAAAAGCTCACGACTTGAAAATTCGAAGATTTTTTCAAGTTTATTGTTCAGTTGATTTTGTTAATTCTGTCTGTCTTCTGTAATCACCTACAGCGTCACAATAATAAACCTGTCATCAAGAAACGTCACCAAATTGTAGAGGTAGGCCATAACTGAGAAGCCTGTTTGATTTTTGAGGTCAAAGGGTCCATCTTGAGGTCAAATTTCTAAAATCGTCATTTTTTCATCCGGAGTTGACTTGAAAATTGGAACAAGATTTTGCAATAATTGCGTCACTGGATTGGGAAACCAACTATTTTTGAGCGTCAAAGGTCAAAGTTATAAATTCCATCCATTTCAATCTAAAAATCATCAATTTTCATCGATTTGACCTGAGCTTTGATAAGATTGGTCAATTTTAATCTTATGAATAGACAATTTGTATGTATCCATAGCAACCTTTGGAGGGTGGGGAGGTGGATTTGCAAAGTAATATTGTCTATTTTAAGGGATTTCGAGATTTAGAGTATAGAGCATGGTCTGTATTTCATATTCCTCATTACCTCCACCACCGAAGGTTTGGACGTTGATATGTTTCACCCCTCTCTAATTGGTCTGTTTTGTTCCCTTGCAAAATCTACGAGTCACAAATATATTGGTTGGTCTGGTCTGTTATTCCCTGTGCCGTTGGTCAATTGCGACAGGTCACACTTTTTACTCCGATCTTCCATGTTAAACTTAACCTAATTGGGAGAGAAGGAAAAACACCGATACTGGTATATGGTGAACCCTCGTTGACGTGAAGCCTGGTCGACGTCCATGTGAGTATGCTATTATTATTTATTTATTATTGGACCTTGACTACATCATTCATTACGTCTATTAATTCAGATTAATTGGAACATACTGTATCTTGTGAACGTAGAAGGGAGGGCAGGTCCGTAGCTGACTGTGTAAGTGAAGTATGGTCCATGTGTTTTGAAGGATGTTTGATTGCCATGTAACAGGGTCCTTGTCAGAGACAGTCCTGTCTCATGTAAACAACCTGTCATTGTTATTGTTACACAATGAATTGAGGAAGGCAGCATAGTGTAATTTTTGTCGACGGGAATAATTCAGGGTAAAAATTGGTGCGGATGTAAACACCTCTTGTTGTGAGGCGGACAGGTGAGGACTTCCCATCACAGAGGAGCACAGTGGCCATATGTGTGAAAAAGGCCGTCAATGATCTCTCTGCTAGTGTGTGCCAACCACGTGGGCATAATACGCTGTAGTCTAGAATAAGGGAAAGACATTTTTTTTGGGCCACCCTGTGGGTTGGTACGGCCTGGGAGGAGGACTCTGCCCAAGAAGAATGAGAAGCAAGGAGAACTTGAGACTGGGGAGGAAGGGCTTTGAGAGGAGAGAACAGTAGATTCCAGAAAACTCCTGGGGAAAGAAAATGGATGCAGAAGGAGTTGAGGGTTTGGACACCAGAGATCCTGCGGTGCAAAAGGAGAGAAGGAGGGTCACGACGGCTCGTTTTGGGATGCAAGTTCCGAGGTGGCTCATCGTCATTGCTTAATGTTGTCACTGGTGGTTTACTTTGTCGTGGTTTCCAGACAGGCTGCATTATGCTTCCACTCTGTATATAATAGTCAAAGGAAAAGTCTTCACCTGCAATATTAATGTTTGTACAAGTTCTGAGACGGCGCATGGTACACGAGCAATGTACAGGTTCGCCTTTTTTATTTTTTTGCCTTCGAGGGACGCACGGGCAAACTGGCGGGGAATCGGGAAAAACGTAAAATGATGAAAGTTGTAGTACTCGAAGAGCACTACTTGCATACCAACTTTCATTCGAAATCAGTTGAAAACCCAAGGAGCCTCGATGCCCCATTTATTGATTTTTTGACATTTTCTAAGTTCCTGACTTGTGACCTTGACTTGGGACGAAAATGAAAAAATCGAGCTCCCGTGGGGCTATGGCAAGGTGCCCAATTGGCCGAAACCAACTACCAAAACTACTGCAGATTCCGCACTAAAACCCCTCGGAGAAGGATGTAACTTGGAAACCGGCTACCCCCTAAAAAGCACGTTTTTTGGGCGTGGCTCCGCCAATAATGGGCGCAGCACGCCATTCCTCAGGAAAACACAAACTAGATCATTTGATAAACCTCCACCCAAACTTTATCAGGATCGGATCAAAACCCACGGAGCTGCGCTCGGGACAGACAGACAGACAGACAGACAGACAGAACACACTCCATAACGAATATAGTGGTCCACTTACTGACTCGTGAACGCAACAATTGTGTCTGTGGTGCCTAATGGGGTTAGGTTTTATTTATTTATTATTTCCCTGTACACTACAGTGGCCTGCAAAAAGCATTCACGTCCCCTCCAAGTTTTCATACTTGTAGCCTACCTGAGCTTATTTCAAAATACTTCAAATCAACCTTTAATATAGTCTTCACAAACGACCCAAAATGATTAAAGATGACAAAATTCAGATAAATGTAAACCAGGAAGATGAACAGGGAAAATCAGATGAATTTCACAGTTGCAAAGTTATTCAAGACCTCTTTGCCCTAATTACCAAAATCACTTCAAGAGCAAATTAATTTGTTTGAAAAGGTTAGAAAATAAGTGTAATAGGTTTCAACCTGCTGTGTAATGAATGGTTTCACTTGAAAACTTAAGCTCCCCCACATATCTTAGGACTTTTAAAGTACAACTCGCGTGGTCAACCAACAAGGTACTGTACAGTGCTGAACAAAGTCTACACCCGGTATCAAAATTTTCAACAACTTTTGTTGCCTTAATGGCCTGGAATGAAATTTCATTTCATCAGACGTTTCCACCTTTTTTTATTTTTTTGTATACATTGTCAAGGCTCGTATGACAAGCTAACAACAACGCACAGCAAAGCGGGGGGGGGGGGGGCATGAAACAGAGGGGCGGTAAGAGGGAAGGAACAAAACAATGGGGAACAGAGACATGAGGAAGATCTGTGGAAGGGAGCAGGGAATGGGTGGGGAACACGGGGTATACTAGATGGACACTACAGGGAACTTCAGGAAGGAAGCAGGGAATTTGAAGGAAGTGGGTTTTGGGGTGGATTAAACGGAGGGAGAAAAGATCGAGGATCTTGGATGGGGGACGATAAAGAGGTGGTAGTGAACGGCTGTTTTGAAGTCTGCAGGGAGAATGAGATTGAACAGGTGAGGGAGTTTATTCGCAAAGAGCGGGGAAAAGAGGAATAAAATAGTGAAGGTTGAAGCAGTGATTCGCGATTTTGGTAGTTTTATCCAGAAGGGGGTTGTTGGCGGACCTTGAGTGCTGGCGGAAAATTATGGGGGGTGGGTGGGTGGACAATATCGCCAATCAGAAGCAGGGGAGGTGATACGCGAGATGTGAGACAGTAGAAGACATGAAAGATTCCACCGACCTGCCTGTGGGAGAGAGTGAGAGCCCAAAGCTCAGCCCTCACCGCGTGAAGATACCAACGATGATTAATATGCCATTGGTTTCCACATGCAATGGAATGCCGAAAAGGTGAGAGGCAGGAAGCACTACCCAGAGGAGAGGACAGTACTCATCAGCTGTGGATCGAAGCTTGTATGTGGTCAGGAGCTCAGGTGGCGCTGAGGAAGGAACTTTGCCACGACGGAGGATTCCAGTCGGCGACTGGCTTTGGCGGCGAGTTGGAATGTGGCTTTCCCAGGAAGATCATGCTAATATGTGACGACCAAAGCTTGAATAAGATTTTCCAGCGGATTGTTGAGAAAGGTAGATTGGGGGGGGCGGTGGTCCAGAGGGTCCTTTCGGAGAGACATAGTTGAGAGTGTGGAGATTTGTCAGTGAAACGACATGTTCCACGTGTTTAGACCAAGTTTTGTGATTTAACCCAGATTTGCAGTAGAGCGACAGAAGCTGCTGCTTGCCGTCTGGAAGGATGACAGATGGTCGGCAAGACGTGGTGACTTGTGGTATTGGGAGAACCTGATTGGGTCTGTAATTGCAGGGTGGGGCATTAGCAAAGAGAATAAAAGAGGTTTCCAGGGAGTCGGAGCAGATCATTGATGATAAACAGAAAAATGACAGGGGCCACGAACAGCTACCTGAGGAACTCCAGCCTGGACAGGAAGAGGGGGAAAAGAGACCCATTATGAGGCCCAACGTTGGCTGCGATAGAGAGAAGATCATATCTGTATAATATCTTTCCCGATGAAAGGCTGACTACTTTGGGTCATCTCACTTCATCTCACTACAGGCAGGTCAGTTGTCTTTCTGTCTTCTCACAGTCCCTCTCCACAGCTTCCCCCCAGCCTAATTTCTATCTGAGATATATCACCCCCCAGCACCCCCATATTTATACAGGCGCTTCAAGGTCCGTCAGTACCCCCTTCTGGTAAAACTACCAAAATCAGAATACTGCTCACCTTCACTCTTCCATTCCTCTTTTTCCGCTTTGAACAAACTCCACACTCTCTTCACATCCCACTCTTCCTGCAGATCTTCAAAACAGCTGTTCACACCACATCTTTCCCCCATTCAAAAACACAATCTTTTCTCCTCTGCTAATCCACACCAAACCCACCTCCTTTCCTTCCTAAAAGTCCCTGTTGTGTAAGGACCTGAAGTCCTGGAATGTCATTCATTTTACCTGTGGTACCCTGCCCCATCCCGTTTCCCCTTCAAGATCTCCTCATGTCTCTATCCCACTGTTTTTCTCTTCCTCGTCGCATGCTCTTGTCCCTGCCTCCCCTTGCTGTACGTTCTGTGTTTGCCTCATACGAGCCATTGACAGTGTTCCCAAAAAAATTGTAGCAATGGTAAATCAGAGGTTTTATAGTGCAGGATGGTAAGTTGGTGTTTTCAACTTTTAACTTAATGTGTCTCATTACACCGAAGAACAGATAAAAATAAAATGTAAAAATAATATTTAAAAAAAAAGTTGCCGTTTAAACATGCTTGGTACTTTAAGTCACTCGCTCTCAATGTAGTAAGTTCATATAAAAAAGAATTTTCCGGGTTTTTGGTGGGGAAAGCAACAACAACCTTGTTTAAGAAAGAGAATTTGGGGTTCTATCCCCCCCCCCCCGACAATGGTGGAATTGAATGATTATATCATAGAGAGGATTCATAAAACATCGAGGAGTGCAGAGTGTCCTGTGCCTGCGTCCGATTACTTTGAGCAGTTGAGCATCGTCGCTGGGGTCTTTGGAAGAGAATCACAAGATTCCTGCTTTACGCTCTCTATTGCTCAAAACATCCTGGGTAAGCTGAAGAAAGTTTCTTTGGGAATTTTCTGCCTTCAAGAGATGAGCTTCATCTGCATCATCAATTTTATTACGAGAAGAAAACAAAAACATTTTTTTTTTCAAAATTTTTGTATTGTCCAAACCTTTGTTGTGGGAAAATGAGTGTTCTGGACCAATTTCCCACCAACAACCCTTCCCCCAGTGGAACACGCTCCACCAAACTGACATGTCCTTCAGTTCACCAATCAGGGATAAAGCTGTCATTCACCTATACCCATAACATTAACTTGGGGAATAGTTCAGTCGAAATTCACCAAAAGCTAATTTGGAAGTTTATTATCATGCACACCCCGTACACTTTCACGAAACCATGCTGGGTAAAGACATATATCAAAATTAACATTTGGGGATTTCTCGTAAGGAAAAGAGTTACCATGATTATGTTATACCACCAGTCTTCTTAAAACAGTGTGACGTCGACACCATCATTCTCGACTTGTGTAATGCAGCACTAATGGAAGAAGATAGACCAAACAATGACTGATCTTAAAATATGGATTCCCATTCCAAAATCACGAGATGTCGTCTTGGCTGCTTGGCAGTTTTAGCTCAATCCCAATAGTTGCCAAGATCTACAATCAAATGTTTTCAACCAAATCCGTCCTGCTCTTGATATATACTGAGGGCGAAAACCAAAATTGATTTCAGGTCGAAAGGACAACGCGTTGTGACACATTCTTGTCCTGCCGAAGACTAATTGAAGGAATTTGTGACAACAACTTTTCTGTAACAATGACATTCATCGACTTTCGAAAAGCCTTGGACTCCATCCATCGTGCCTAAGCTATAAAGATCCTATCAGCATGTGCAATCCATGATCAACTTGTGAAAGGCAATTTCCAATGTGTCTAGGGACACATATACCAAGATACTCTCACCCGATGGAGAAACAGAGCTTTGCCAAATTCTAGCCGTAGTACTGCAAGGAGACACCCTTGTCCCTCACCCACTTGATTCCACACTCAAGAGACGCCATCAAGGGCAAAGCGGAGGAATTGCGGTTCCACTAGAACAAAGAAAAAAGTAGAAGAGGTCAACCCAAAGGTTCTTACTGATCTCGACTTTACCGATGACAAAGCCTTATTGTCAGAATTAATTGATTTTAAGCGGAAATAACTTCTCCAGAGAATCAAAACAAGCGCTGGCAAGATAGGCCTAACAATTTATGCAAATAGAGCAAAAGTGATGGCATTCAACCAGCCAGAGAGAGGTCTCGATCAAATCAAACGATGATTAAAAAATCAAGTCTGGTGTTGGCTTTAACGGTTAGTGGCTGGTTTAAAGTCTTGGGTCTTGAGTTTGAGCCCCTGTCAGTCGTTGGATTAAACACCGTGGGGTTGAGAGCCTGTCATCCCTTCTGAGGTCAGTGAAATAAATGAGCACCGGTGTGCTGGTAATGGAGGGCATTGCATCAATGGCACAGTGCGCACCCACACAAATTGATGCAACCAGCAGCCATAAGGCTGCACGTGATGGTTAATTAAAAATGCAGACTGTTTCCTACACGTTTTCAATGGATATCACGAGCACATGATCATAGAATATGTGCAGTAAAAATTGATAACTTTTTCAATTCCCTAGTATACCAGCAAATACAACCCGTCGCTTTGCTGATGGCAATGTTTAAATAAAAGGGGAGGGAGGAGAGAGGGAGAGAAAGAGGGAGAGGAGGGAGAGAGGAGGGAGGGGAAGGATAGTGGAGGGTGAGGGGAGGAGTGGGGTGGGATAGAAGGGAGGAGAGAGGAGGGAGGGAGGGAAGGATGGAGAGGGGGAGGAAGAGAGGAAGAGGGATGGGAGAGAGATAGAGGTGGGAGGGGAGATGGGGGTGGGAGGGAGAGAGTGGGGGGAGAGGGTTGGAGGGAGAGGGTGGGAGGGAGAGGGTGGGAGGGAGAGGGTGGGAGAGAGAGATAGGGTGGGAGAGAGAGGGGTAGGGGTAGGAGAGAGAAAGACAGGGGTGGGAGAGAGAGAGAGATGGGGTGGGAAAGAGACGGATAGGGGTGGGACAGAGACAATCAGGGGTGGGGGGGAGAGAGAGGAGAGAAGAGAGAGAGAAGAGGAGAGAGAGAGAGAGAGAGAGAGAGAGAGAGAGAGAGAGAGAGAGAGAGAGAAGAGAGAGAGAGATTGGGGTGGAGAGAGAGAGAGATGGGGTGGGAGAGAGAGAGAGGATGGGGTGGGAGAGAGGAGAGAGAGGGGTGGAGAGAGAGAGGGTGGGGGAGGGAGATGGGGTGGGAGAGAGAGAGATGGGGTGGGAGAGAGAGAGAGATGGGGTGGGAGAGAGAGAAGAGATTGGGGTGGGAGAGAGAGAGAGATTGGGGTGGGAGAGAGAGAGATGGGGTGGGAGAGAGAGAGATGGGGTGGGAGAGAGACGGATAGGGGTGGAGAGAGGGTAGGAGAGAGAGAGGGGGATAGGGTGGGAGAGAGGAGGATCGGACGGGGATAGGGGTGGAAGAGAGAGGATAGGGGTGGCAGAGAGAGGGCGTAGCGTGGAAGAGAGAGGGGGATAGGGGTGGGAGAGAGGAGGATCGGAACGGGATAGGGGTGGAAGAGAGAGGGATAGGAGTGGCAGAGAGAGGGCGGTAAGCGGTGGGAGAGAGAGGGATAGGGGTGGGAGAGAGGAGGATAGGAAAGGGGATAGCGGTGGGAGAGAGAGGGATAGGGGTGGAAGAGAGAGGGTGTGAGAGAGAGGGATAGGGGTGGGACAGAGGCAATAGCGGTGGAGAGAGGGGATCGGAGGGGAATAGGGTTGAGAGAGAGATGGGGTAGGAGGGAGAGGAGTCGGAGAGAGAGGGACAAGGGTGGGAGAGAGAGGGATGGGGGTGGGAGAGAAGGAGAGGGATGGGGGTGGGAGTGAGAGGGATAGGGGTGAGATGGGGATAGGAGGGTAGGGTGGAAGAGAGAGAGATGGGGTGGGAGAGAGAGAGCGATTGGGGTGGAGAAAGAGATGGGGTGGGAGAGAGAGAGATTGGGGTGGGAGAGAGAGAGATGGGGTGGGAGAGAGAGAGAGTGGAGTGGGAGAGGGAGATTGGGGTGGGAGAGAGAGATTGGGGTGGGAGAGAGACGGATAGGGGTGGAAGAGAGGGGTAGGAGAGAGAGAGAGAGAGAGAGGGGATAGGGGTGGAGAGAGGAGGATCGGAAAGGGGATAGGGGTGGAAGAGAGAGGGATAGGGGTGGGAGAGAGAGGGATAGGAGTGGCAGAGAGAGGGCGGTAAGAGAGAGGGATAGGGGTGGAGAGAGGAGGATAGGAAAGGGGATAGCGGTGGGGAGAGAGGGATAGGGTGGAAGAGAGAGGGGTGTGAGAGAGAGGGATAGGGGTGGGACAGAGGCAATAGCGGTGGGAGAGAGGGGGATCGGAGGGAATAGGGGTGAGAGAGAGATGGGGTAGGAGGGAGAGGAGTCGGAGAGAGAGGGACAAGCGGTGGGAGAGAGAGGGATGGGTGGGAGAGAGAGAGGGATGGGGTGGGAGAGAAGGAGAGGGATGGGGGTGGGTGAGAGGATAGGGGTGAGATGGGGATAGGAGGGGTAGGGGTGGAAGAGAGAGGGCTCGGGGAGGGAGAGAGAGGGATAGGAGTGGGAGAGGGAGGAGAGGGTGGAGGGGTGAGGAGAAGGGTGGGAGAGAGGGATAGGGGTGGGAGGGAGAGGCATAGGGGTGGGAGAGAGAGGGATACAGGTGGCAGATATTGGGGTGAAATAGCTTGTCATTGTTCATGATCGATTTGCTTACACAGTTTGCCGTCGCCCCCAACCAAACCCCCTTGTGTGTATTCTTTGATGTTATTTAAATGTTCTGAACGAGGAAACACCTTCTTTCAGATAGAATGCTTGTGGAACATTCCTCAAGTATGTATTCTTCAATGTTTGTTTAATTATTCGATGAGTGAA
>CM068968.1:63190715-63209048 GCA_035128595.1 Eptatretus atami | reverse complement strand
AGTATAAAGAGCATTGCTGTGTGCATGTTGAACTGAAAGAGGATCGTGTTTGATATTGCTTGTCTTGTATAGCCCTCTTTCCCATGCGCATGTTTGTTGTTGTTTGCTGTTAATAAATGGTCTCAGACTATGACAGAGAAGAACTGAATTTCTTCCACAACAAGGTAAACAAGATGGACACTACAGGGACTTTCAGGTCCTTACACACCAGGGGATCTCTTCAGGAAGGAAAGCAGGGAATTTGAAGGAGGTGAGTTTATGGTGGATTAGCGGTGGAAGAAAGATTGTGTTTTGGATGGAGGGAGATAAGAGATGGTGGTGAAAAGCTGTTTTGAAGACCTGGAGGGAAGAGTGGGATTGAAAGAGAGTGTGGAGTTTGTTTTCCAAAGGCAGGAAAAAAGAGGAATGAAAGAGTGAAGGTGAGCAGTGATTCTTGATTTTGGTACTTTTACCAGAAGGGGGTTGTTGGCAGACCTTGAGCACCCTGCAGAAAATAGGGGTGACATATCTCAGGCAGAGCAGGGGGGGGAGGCTGGAGAGGAGACGGGTAGAAGACAGAAAGACCACGGACCTGCTGACAGTGAGAGAGTGAGAGACCCAGAGACTCATCCTCCTCGCGGGAGATACCAATCAATGCTCAATGCCTATGTTTTCCACAGTGTGAAGCCAAGAAAGGTGAGAGGCGGGAGCACCAGCCGAAAGGGGGAACAGGACTCCATCAGGCTGTAGACAAAAGCTTTGCATGTGGTCAGGAGCTCAGGTCGGCCGAGGAAGGACTTTGCACGACGGAGGATTCCTAGTCGGTGACTGGCTTTGGAGGCCAGCTTGGAGATGTGGCTTTCCCAGGAAAGATCATAGCAGATAGTGAGACCCAGAAGCTTGAATGAAAGGACTTCTTCAAGATAATTATTGAGAAAGTAGATGGGGGGGGGGGGGGTTCCAGACGGTCCTTTCCGAGAGATGTAGTGAGAGTGTGAGATTTGTCAGGATTGAAAGACATGTTCCACGTGTTGGATCATCTTGTGATTTTATCCCTATCTGCAGAGAGGGAAAGAGGCTGCTGCTTGCCGATCTGAGGGATGACAGATGGTATGGCAGAGGGTGGACTCCTCAGCAAAGAGATAGAGGATTTTCCAGAGAGTCGGATAGATCATTGATGAAAACCAGAACAGGGCCCAGAACACTGCCTGAGGAACTCCAGCCTGGATAGGAAATGGGATGGGAAGAACTTCATTAAGGCCACACGTTGGATGCGACAGGAGAAGAAGTCTGTGAGCCATGAGTGAAGAAATCCTTGGATACCAAAAGAAGAGAGTTTGGTGAGCAGGGCAGGGTGCCAGGCCGTATCGAAGACACGTGGTATGTCGAGGGATATGACTCTGATTTCATGTCTGGCATTGAGGATCTCCATCCATTGTTTGGAGAGCAGAAGCAGCATATCCAAGGTAGAGTGACCTGGTTTGAATCCAAATTGATGATTGGAAATCAGGCCATTGGAGAAGGGGAAGGATTTAATGTCTGAAGCGATGATGGATTCCATAACCTTGCTGATGAGTGGGAGAAGGCGGATCGGCCTGTCGTTGCAGGGATGTTGTTGCACCTTTTTTATGCAGGGCAGTAATGTTTTCTGATTTCCAAGCAGATGGCAGATGACCTTGAGCAAATGAGAGGGTGAATAGAACAGAGAGAGGGTGAGCAAGAGCAGCAGAGCAGGTTTTTAGGACACGTAGGCTGATGCCGTCTGGACCGGTTGCAGAATCTGAGTGGAGGTTTGATCGCAAGCTCTCCACCTTGTCAGGAGAGAAGGACACAGAATCCAGGAAAAGCTGGGTGTGACTGGGTAAGGTGGGTACAGAAAGCGATGGGTTTGGGACACAAGATTTAGAAGCAAACACAGAGGTTAGGCATTCAGCCTTTTCACTTGCGGTGCCAGCTGTGCGGCCATTTGAGGTAAGGGAGGGGATGGAGGGGGAACATACACCAGAAACAGACTTAACTAGACACCACCAGGATTTGGAGGAGGGAGACAGGTTTGACAGTTTTACAACTAAAATGGCCGCTTGTCGGCCATATTAGATCTGATCTCCAAAAGGAAATGACGGGCATATGTACGCCATCATTCCTTAAATGTTTACCAAGTTTGAACAACATCGGTAAATGCGTGTCTGAGAAATGGTTGAGAATGTGTTCAACATCGGATGTTTTTTTCCAACTAAAATGGCTGCCAGTCGGCCAACTTTGATCTGATCTTGAAAAGAAAATGACTTGCATATGTAAGCCATCATTCCTTACATGTTTGCCAATTTGAATAACATCGGTAGATGTGTGTCTGAGAAATGGTTGAGGACGTCTTCAATAGCGGGTTTGTTTTTTTTATAACTAAAATGACCGCCAGTCTACATGTTGGCCATCTTTGATCAGATTACAAAATAAAGTGAGGTGCTTGTGCGAAGTATGAACAAAATCGGTCCATGCATGTCTGAGATTTGTAAAATACATTATAAATATAAATGGTTGGGGACACTTTGAAGTCAAAAAATTGCTGCCAGATGGCCATCTTGGATCTGACCTCAAAAAAAAATGACATACATATGTAAGCCATCATTCATTATCCATGTGCGAAGTTTGATCAGCATCGGTAAATGCTTGTCTGAGAGATGGTTGAGGACATGTTCGATACCGGGTTTGTTTGTTTTTAACAACTAAAATGGCCGCAATTCTGCCATCTTTGATCGCATCACAAAACAAAATTATGTGTATATGCACTTCCCGAGTATACATATCCCGTGTATATGCACATGTGTATATCCCGAGCGGAACTTTTGGGGGGCGGCAAATTTGTTTTGTTAAATCTATCATCTATCACTATCGACACTTCTGAGGACAATTTTCCCGTGGCGTGTGAAAGCACCAGAGCAGGGAGAGGTTGAACTGTGCAAATGGCCCCGCTCTCTGTTTGCTGACCAATGGTTGCGACCAACAATGTCTCAGAGAGGGGGCAGGCAAAAAGGAGCGCGCGGCATGCTGGAAAACTAAATTTGTTCATAGCTCATTACTGTGTTTGTAGCTCATTCCAATTCGCCGTTCTCATCTCATTCTTGTGTTCCCATCTCATCAGGGGCGTACATCGAGACTAGAGTATTTGTCACCCGGGGCGGACCCTTCCTTTGGCACCACCCCCCCTCCCCCAAGACGAACAATTAAAAAAATCAAATGCACAGAAAACACATCATGTGTGCAAGTAAAATTTCAAGCAGGTTATAGTACTGAACCTGCAGTAAGCAAATTGGAAATATGAAAATAGATTTTAATTCGTGCAAACCGCTTAAATATACCTCATGTCCTTGCTTACATCCGTCTAACAAAAATGAAGAACAACCTTTCCAAACCACCATGTTTCACTCGATAATAGTTTTTTATGTTATTCTTTATTTGCATCAAGACAATAAGGTCACCCTGCCTGTTGGGGAAGTAACTGTCAGTCCCCCACGGGGCCACTTTTTAAGCGGTGTTGCAGCTTCACTGCATAGGTTCCTTCTGACAAGGTGCGATTTTTATTTTTTAATTTTTTTCCAGGATGTTTGACAAAATAACAAATAATAAAAGATCGGGTACAAAAAAGGAAGCGGGCAGGGACGATCAACTGCTGTTTTATGTTTATATTTGGCCTGATCTTACACACGCCCTTCTCGTTCAGGAAATTGGACTCAAGATTATTTTGGTAAGTGTTACAAATAAATTAACTTCATTACTGAGTTACTGTCTTCGGTAAATAATAAAATAATATAATGTCACTGCACCCTCCCTGCCCCCCCCCCCCACCCCGTACGCCAATGCCTTTCATTCCTGTGTTCCTGAACTCTTAGTAGGCCGATGACGATTTTGAAAGGTGGAAAACAAAGGTGTAACTGTTGAGGATGTTCATTTGAATTTGTTCAGTAAAGGATGATTTTTGTGAAACGTGCCGAGAAGGTTTTTCCCATCATGTTAAACAAAGGATATTTGGCTGATTGGTTGATCAGGTCTTGTGAGAATCTTTGCGACTCCATCACCACCTTTTATTTAAATTTGGTTGGTTTTCATGTGAACAACTTCCGACTGCATTGCATTTGATATAATAATGAATTAATTATTTTAAATGAGGTAAATTATTTAATTAATATATTTGGTTATATATATATATATTTTCTAGATGTTTTTAATAAAGGAGGAATTTAGATTAAAAAATAAAATAAAAATTAATTTGTAAAATACATTATAAATATAAAGCATTAATATAATTTGTTGGAGGTTGCTAGGATACGCAGTCCAGCATGTTAAAATCGGTTATTAATGACAGTATGAATATTTGAATGGCAGTTTGAGTCTCTGATTAGTCGGAGGTGCTGTGTAATGGACATGTCTTCAAGATAAAGTGTTTATCGCTTCATAAATTGTCATATAAAGTGATGTATGATTAAAGTTATGCATGTGTCGTAATGCTTTAAATACAAGTAATAATTAAATATGTTTGTATCAGGATATTGTGTTGCTGTGTTGACTGTCTGGACACAACTTTGAGGTTGTGGATCTACTGATGTTGAGTTGTCTACTGATGTGGACCTGCGACCGGGGTTGTGGATCCGCCGTTTGGAGAGGTTCTGGGCTGAAAGGATGAAACCCCTCGATGATAAACGGTGCCCAGCTGATGATCCGGGCAGTTCAGAATGTGTGTGTGTGTGTGTGTGTGTATGTGGTGTGTGTGTTGTCATTATGTCTGACTTCCTTCTTGGGGAATATGGTGAAGTAATTGGTCTTTTTTTAATTATATAAAGAATGCCGTGTGAGCACACACTGTTTAAAGAGATTGGTCAATCGGCACGATGTGAATTGAATGATTATATCATAGAGAGGATTCATAACATGAGGAGTGCAGAGTGTCCTGTGCCTGCATCCGATTACCTTTGAGCAGTTGAGCATCGTCGGCTGGGGTTTTAGGGAAGGAGAATCACAAGGTTCCTGCTTTACGCTCTCATTGCTCAAAACATCCTGGGTAGTCTGAAGAAAGTTTGTTTGGGAATTTTCTGTCTTCAAGAGATGAGCTTCATCTGCAAATCATAAATTTTATTACGAGGAAGAAAACAAAAACAATATTTTTCCAAAATTGTATTGTCAAACCTTTATTGTGGGAAAATGAGTGTTCTGGACCAATTTCCCAACCAACACCCTTCCCTCAATGGAGCACCGCTCCACCAAACTGACATGGCCTTAAGTTCACCAATCAGGGATTAAGCTGTCGTTCGCCATATACTCATAAAACTTTAACTTGGGGAATATGTTCAGTCGTAATTCACCAAAAAGCTAATTTGGAAGTTTATTAAATGTGCACACCCCCTATATTTTCACGAAACCATGTTGGGTAATCGTTAAACAAAATCCATTCATGTTTGGGGATGGATATTTAACAACAAACAGCTTTTTGTTTGACGAAGGAAAACTTCAACCTGACTACACATTGCATTACCAATTTGGCCAAATTGCTAAAAATAAAAAATAAATAAATAAATAAATAATTGTCCACTTAAACCCAGCGAATAAACGAAAATTTTTACAAAACTCCTTTTCCACAAAACAATCACCAACGATGAGAACTTTTGTGAATCCAAGAGAGCTCTAAAATCAAATTATTTTAATATCAATCAATATGCATGCAGAGAGAAAGAGCTATCGAGATATTTGTGATCTGTTTATCATTATTATTATTATCATTATTATTCACACCATAGCCACGAAAGGCGGCCAATGGTGATATAAAGCACAGTATCTTCAAATAGGGAGCCCACCAACAGCCCAAAACTTAAAATTATCTACCAAGGTGATGGCGGAACGACCAATCCTTTTCTTCCCCTCCATCAATCCTTCAATACAAGCTAACACCACACTGTCAGGTCTTCTCTTCCAATGGCAGTATTTTGCCAGCTTCCTCCTTTTGATGACATTCAGGAGAGCATCATCCTCCCAAACTCCAACTCGACCACAAACCCATTCATTTGCTTTGTGCTATATCAAGGACACTCTGAGCATTCTCCTTCAAGTCCATTATTTAAAAAACGCGAATATGCTTTTCATCTTCTGCTCTAAGAGTCCAACTTTCACAGCCATAAAGTGCAATACTCCAAACAAGTGATTGTATGAGCCTTTTTCAGATATATTCCAATACGTTGAGACTTTCCAGGCAGCAGACAAATCACTAACTACACCTCAAGCCAGAACAAGTCTGATCCTAATCTCCATGGACATAAGTTCAGTTGATATTCCTGAGCCAAGATATTTAAAACGCTCCTCTGGAGTCGGTGCAGATGTGCTAATATGTACATTTTCTCCATTTACAGCATTCTAAACCATGACTTGAGTTGTATCTTTATTTATACTCAAGCCAAATATCTCACTCTTCAACTTGACTTCCTCTACCATCAGTTCCAACTCCATCCTTGATTTGGCCAAGAGGGTAGTATCATTGGCGTAAAATAGATTCCAAGTGTCACAGGCAGCAAATGTGCATCCCACTCCTGGTAAGTCACACTTCACACCTGTCATAATCCTCTCACCAAATGCATGGAAGAGCATAGGGGGACAATGAACAACCTTGACGTACTTCCTTTTCAAAATGAAATTTTGATGTTTGTTTATCATCCACTCCATCAACGACAACTGCCTTTGTATACAAGTATCTAATCATACAAACTAGATGTTTTGGCAATCCAAATCAAGGGAAGTGTGAAGCGACCCTCACTTTATATGGAACGGTTTCTCTGTATGCAACTTTAACACAAGGACTGAAAATTCGTTTCTCGGCTTCTCCTGGATGAAATAGGCTGCAAATTTCAGAAGTTAATCCTTTGTACGTTGAGGTAATATGGTCCAGATTTCAGCAACGTCCATTTCTGGATTCTTGAGTTTTTAACGAAAACCCTTGAAATCAACATTGGTGTCTGTCAGTCTGTCCGTCCGTCCGTCCAAAATGTGTTGACGCTCATATCTCAAAGGCTGTGCATTGAAACGAACTAAAACTTGGAATATACATCGGCCAATACTGTTGTGGGCCGGGGTTCGGTGGCGATAAACGACCACTAGGGGGAGCAGTGGGGTCATCTCCACCAAACACCCCGGAATTTAGGTCGTGACTCTCGGACAACTTCGAAGGGCACGGGTCACTTAAGGACTGTGCTCGCCAATTCTCTGACGGCGTGGGGTAGGGTTAATAGCCAAATTTCAACATACCTAAGTACCCACGTCGTCAAATTACCGGGCAGGTCACACCCTCGACGGACCTTGGGCGGAACGGGCCGTTTACCGAGCCCGAACCGGGTGTAAAACGAGCGGGGATTACCAAGATCCATCAGTCCAAATGAACAATTACAGCAACAATGCCTCCCTAATTCCCAATACGCACCGTGCTAAACCAATGAAAGAAAGTGACAGACAACGAGCTGGTACATTGAACAATTGGGGGTTTATTTATAATGGGCAGGGGAGCACGAAAAGAGCAGAGTTAAAACCGAATATGAGGAATGCAATTTATATACAGCAATCAAACACTTAGCAATTTCTACTTAAGGACGGGGCCCACGGACACACACATACCCCCAAAATAAATGGACCCCGTCGGGTCTTTATTTGGCCCTTCGGCTCGAGAGGGAGGGTGAGCTGAGGGTCAAGGTCTGGTTGGTACTGTCCGCCTCGTGCGGCCTTTACCGACCCGCGCTTGTGGAGTTCAGATTCCGTGGAAGGAAACGGGATCCTCAGCTCGCTTGCTCCCACACAACCCGCCTCGGTGGAACTCGAACCCTCGCCTCCAGAATCCAAGGAGCGACTTGGCCAGCCGCGAGCGACGATCGGCGACCCGAGCACCACGAACACGAACACCAACTAGGACGAGCGCCAACTCCGACCAGCACGACCATTGACCAGGAGTCACAAACTCAACCGGCAGGAACCAACCAACAACTCGACTGCACGAGCAGCTCGCGACCTTTCTTATCCTTCCCCTCATGGGGTGGAGGGTCTGCTCTGAGGTAACTCGCCTCTGGATTGGTCAGGGGCAAACATCCCATCTGGCTGGGCGGGGCCACCCTGAGGTAACGCGTCTCCGGATTGGTCGGGGGCTTCTGAGGTACTCCTATCCCTCATTGGTTGCGAGGCACACCCATCTCGCTGGGCAGAGTCGACCTCACCCCACCTATGCCCGTGGCCCCAAACACGTGCGTAATGGCAATGATGGAGCGAAGGGGAGATTTAAGGTAAAAAGCCTGACTATAAAGAAACCCGCAGCGCACACATGAAATTAACCCATGAGACAGAAGGACGGACCCTAACTATAAACACATACTTAGGGCCCTGTCACACCTTGACGTTTTAGCCAGCAAATGCAACGTATAAAAATGTATGTAAAACGTTGGCGTACGCTGAAATTTGGATGTTTTTTTTTTAAGTTTTGGGCGTATTCATAACGTGTTGGTCGTATGCATAACATATTAGTAACGGGCACAGAACGTTTCGTTGTGTTATTGATAACTTTACCAACGAATGCTTAGCCTGTTGTCGGCGTTCACAACCTATGCCCAACGATAGTTTAACTTACGCATAGCGCGCTAAACGTACGCCGGCGAACTCGTGGTGTAGCCTGTTAAAACCTGCCGGACGCCGATTTAAATCATAACCGCCTGAGAATTTGAAGTGTCAACATCGCAGTCACACCTTGACGATTTTGCCAGCGTATGCCGGCCTATGAAAAATGTGTCTAAAACGCTAGGCGCACGTCAAATACGGTATAGGTAAGTTGTGTATACGTTAAGAGTAGGCTGGAAAACAATGAAGTACGCTGTCATATTACGTGGTACGTGTAATACGTTGTGAAATTTCAAGCATGCTGAAAATTTTACGACGTACTCGACGTATGGCTAACACGTTCCGCATGCGTTGTCATATGTTCCTGGCACGCTCCGCGATCGTTTACACACGATGGACACACGTTACTTGTAGGTTACTCATAGTCGAAACACGTCAAGGTAATATTTAACATACCCGCAACCTAATTTTCAACCAATGGGTAACGTCCTTTTAACCTATGAGTAGCGTGCTCTGAACCTATGTTTAACGTGCTTGAAACCTATGAGTAACGTGCATTGACACTATTTGTAACTCGCCTTGAACCAATGACTAGCGTGCTATGAACCTATGAGTAACGTGCGTTTAACCTATGTGTAGCATGCTTTGAACCTAAGTATAACGTGCTTCTAACCTTTGAGTAACATGCTATGAACCTATTTGTAACGTATCTAAAACGCACATTGTCATATGTAGACGAATTAGATTGACGTCTTCCGGACGACCACAGCACTTACTGAACGTGTTTCTAACTTACATCTACCGTGTAATGGCGTATTGGCAGCGTTAAGGGGAATTGGTATATACAAATGGGCTTCAAAAGAGAACCCATCATTGTTCCAGACTCCATGTTGAGTAGATGTCAATGCCAGTAGTATCAGTAGTAGTAATACTATTAGTAGCAGTTGGTGTGCGTGACAGTGGTAATAGTAGTAGTAGTGTAGTAGTAGCATAGGTAGTATAGTATGTCTATGTCAGTAGTAGTATGTGAGCGTGATGGGGAGGGTGTGGTGATGATTGATCCTCTTATCGTCCACGAATAGGAGACTACTTTGCACCATTGTTCGATGTTCTTTTCAGCTAATTTTTTTTCCTCATTCCCACGATGAAATATTTCTTTGTTTTACTTTTTAAAGTATTAAAACGACTTTGACAAATGCATAATGTACTAGTAATGAACACAGAACGCTTCGATAACTTATAGATAAGTTATACCAACGATTGTTTATCGTATTTTAGTCGTCACAAACCTATGCCCAACGATAGTCTAGCGTATGCATAGCGTAATAATTCCCAAGCACGTTATTCATAAGTTATAAATAAGTCACGGGTATCCTAAACATTACTTTGATGTGTTTCGACGTATGAGGAACTTTCAGTAGCGTGTTGCGAAGTGTGAACAACGTTCGTGTAGCGTGCTTACAAAACGTTACTCATAGGTTAGAAATAAGTTTCGGGTACGCGAATGTTAAGGGGCTGTCACACCTTGACGATTTAGCGAACGTGCCGTTTTTTTTACAAATTTGCCGAATACGCTGGCACACGTCGAATACGTTATTGGTAAGTTTTGTATACGTTAGGAATACCCTGAAAAACACTGCCATAAGTCGTTGTACGCTGGCTTTAATCGTTGACTTTTGTGCTTGTTCTCTCTTTTTCGAATGCTTAAAATTTTACGACGTACTCGGCGTTGGCTCACACGTTCCGCTACGCCGGCCATAAGGTTTAGGCACGTTATGCGATCATTGACACACGTTAATTGTATGTTACTCATAAGTCGAAACACGTAGAGGTAACATTCGCGTACCCGAAACTTATTTCTAACCTTGAGAGTAACGTTTTGTAAGCACGCTACACAAACGTTGTTCACACTTCGCAACACGCTACTTGAAAGTTCCTCATACGTCGAAACACATCAAAGTAATGTTTAGGGTACCCGTGACTTATTTATAACCTATGAATAACGTGCTTGGGAATTATTACGCTATGCATACGCTGGACTATCGTTGGCATAGGTTGTGGACGCCTAAAACACGATAAACAATCGTTGGTATAACTTATGTATAAGTTCTCGAAGCGTTCTGTGTTCATTACGAGTACATTATGCATTTGTCAAAGTCGTTTTTAATACTTTAAAAAGTAAAACAAAGAAAATATTTCATCGTGGGAATGAGGAAAAAAAATTAGCCGAAAAAGAACATCGAACAATGGTGCAAAGTAGTCTCCTATTCGTGGACGATAAGAGGATCCACCATCACCCACACCCTCCCCATCACGCTCACCTACTACTACTGACATGACCTAACTACAACAATACTACTACTACAACTACTACTACTACTACTGACATACATACTACTACTACTACTACTGACATAGACATACTACTACTACTACTGACATAGACATACCACTACTACTACTGATGTAGACATTCTACTACTACCAATGCTACTACTACAACTACTACTACTATTACTACTGTCACGCACACCAACTACTGCTAATAGTATTACTACTACTGATACTACTGGCATTGACATCTACTCAACATGGAGTCTGGAACAATGATGGGTTCCTCTTGTGAAGCCCATTTGTATGTACCAATTCCCCTAAACGTGCCAATATGTCAGTACACGGTAGATGTAAGTTAGAAACACTTTCAGTAAGTGCTGTGGTCGTCCGGAAGACGTCAATTTAATTCGTCTACATACGACAATGTGCGTTATACATACGTTACAAATAGGTTCATAGCATGTTATTCAATGGTTAGATGCACGTTTTACTTAGGTTCAAAACATGCTACACATAGGTTAAACGCACGTTACTCTTACGTTCATAGCACGGTAGCCATTGGTTCAAGGCCAGTTATACATAGTTTCAATGCACGTTACTCATACTTTCCAAGCACGTTAAACATAGGCTAAGCTGACGTTACTCATTTGTTCAAAGCACGTTACTCAACGGTTTATAATTGGGTTTCAAGTATGGTTGCCATTAACTTGACGTGCTTCGACTTATGACTAACCTACAAGTAACGTGTGTTCGCCGTTGTTTAAACGATCGCGGAACGTGCAAGAACAGATGCCAACGCATGCGAAACGTGTGAGCCTTACGTCGAGTACGTCTTAAAATTTTCAGCATGCTTGAAATTTCACGACGTACGAACGGACTAGGTAATATGCCAGCGTACTTCAATGATTTCAAGCATAATCTTAACGTATACTCAACTTTCCTATAGCGTATTTGACGTGTGCCTGGCGTTGTAACCCATTTTTCATAGAATGGCATACGCTGGCAAAATCGTCAAGGTGTGACTGCAATGTTGACAATTCAAAATCTCGGGCAGTTTTGATTTCAATCGGCGTCCGGCAAGTTCTCAGCAGGCTACGCCACGAGTTCGCCGGCGATACGTATAGCGCGCAAAGGGTAAGTTGAACTATCGCTTGTTTAGGTTTTGAACGCCGATCACAAGGTAAGCATTCGTTGGTAAAAGTTATGTTAAACAACGAAACGTTCTGTGCCCGTTACTAATATGTTATGCAACGACCAACACGTTATGAATACGCCAAAAACTCAAAAAAAACCATCAACATTTCAGCGTACGTCAACGTTTTAGATCAATTTTTATACGTTGCCATTGCTGGCTTAAACGTCAAGGTGTGACAGGGCCCTTACCTCTACGTGTTTCGACTTATGAGTAACATACAATTAACGTGTGTCAACGATCGCATAACGTGCCTACAACTTATGGTCAGCGTAGCGGAACGTGTGAGCCAAACGCCGAGTACGTCGTAAAATTTCAAGCATGCAAAATTTTTGGACAACCAAAAAGTACAACGTTTTAAACCAGCGTAATACGACCTATGGTAGTGTTTTTCAGCGTGCACCTAACGTACACATAAGTACCCATAACGTATTCGACGTGTGCCAGCGTTTTAGACAAATTTTTCATAAATCGGCATACGCTGGCTAAATCGTCAAGGTGTGACAGCCCCTTTATCGAAATAACTCAACTTTGGGGACCGCTGACTGTCTGTGTGCAAAAGGTTTCCAAATCCGTAACAATAAGTCTAATTACTGGCTTTTGAAACAAATTCCACCAAAGTGCCATAGTGTTTGCTTTTTTGCTAGTTTTTGCTCGTAGAGGCGAACCCCAAAAGGTTGGACATGGAAAAATGTTGGCTCCGGTAGTAAAATAGTGAAACGCAAGGGCTCATAACTTATGAACTGTTGGATGAAAGTTCGTGAAACTTTGAATATGAATAGAGGGATACTTGGTGAGACTTCGAAGTTACCGGCAGCCGCATAATTAGGGACATTGCAAAAATTAGGGACACCGTAAAAGGGGACTTCGGAAAAAATATTGGTTTTTCAGGTGCTCGAATTCTCAAAGAAAACTCGCTGAAACATGGAATACCGTATGTAATAGAGAGAAACCGTTCCATTCTTGGGAAAAATGACGGGCATAGAAAAGGCCCATTTATATGGTATGTGCCATGTAGCAAGCTAAAGAAAAGAAGGAACATTGCATAGCTTGTAGAAAATGCCAGACGACAGAAAACCTATTTCCTGTGGCCACAAGCATATGCACTTTCTGCATGTACAGCCTTTGCTTCTAACCACTCTTTCTCAGCTTTCTTACAAACTCTCTTCACTTCTTTACACAACTTCTTGTACCCTGGACTTTGTGATCCTAAGGTTTTTGTCGTTCTTCTTTCTTCAATCAAATCGAGACATTCATCACTCATCCAAGGTTTCCTCTTTGGACGGTCCATTGGGCAATGTTCATCAATTGCACCGTTCAGTGCATCAGCAAAGTTGCATCAATTGTGCTGCTCGTTTTCCATGGACGCTTTAATTGACAATTCAAAAGCATCAGTTTCTCAAGCTTGCAAAAAAGCTGGCGAGGTGCTTTCTTTGACTATTTTTGTACTCCAACATCTACCATTGATTTTAGCCCAGACCATTTGCTGGAGGTGATGCTGTGCATTGCGGGGGACTTTAACACGCGTGTAGGAGTAGCGGAACCGGGTGAAGAGGAATGTGTTGGTAAATTTGGTTGGGGAACGAGGAATAGAGAGGGTCAAGAGCTGGAGGAGCTTGTGGTGAGGAATGGAATGGCCATAGCCAATTCATTTTTTCAAAAGTGGGAAAGCCACAAGATTACCTTCAGGAGTGGACAGCATAGAACAGAATATTTTACCTCATGCTCTCTGAGTCTTTCACGTGCCTTTTTGCAAACTCCAGGTGTGCTGTCATGTGCCTTTTAATCAGGAAGGCTTCTGTCTCGCCACTCCCCCAATAAAGCCTAGATTTGTGAAGTGCTGCAGAGATTGTTATCCTTCCGGCAGGTTCTCCCATTTCAGCTAACGAACTCTGTAGTTCTGTCAGAGTAGTCATTGGGTTTTTGGTCACCTCGCTGACTCAGGCCCTTATTTCCCGGTGGATCAATTTGGTCAGACGGCCAGCTCTAGGAAGAGTTGGGGTGGTTCCATATTCTTTTCATTTCATAATGATGGAGCTCACAGTGCTCTTGGTAACTTTCAACACTCTAGACATTGTTTTTGACTTCCCAGATTTATGCCACCTACAATTCTATCACAGAGTTCTATGGACAGTTCCTTGGACTTCATGGTAGATTTTCTGCTCTGACATGCACTGTCAACTAAGGGAGCTGATATAGAAAGGTGTGTTTCTTTCTAAATCATGTCGAATCAATTGAATTGGCCACAGGTGGACTCCACTCAAGTTGAAGAGACATCTCAAGGATGATCAAAGGAAATTAGACGCACCTGAGCTCAATTCGGAGTGTCATCGCAAAGGGGTTGAATACTTATTGACTCAAGACATTTCAGCTTTTCATTGATTTGTAAAAATTTCGAAAAACATGTTTTCATTTTGTTATTATGGGGTATTTTGTGAAGATCAGTGACAATTTTTTTCTTTAATTTTATCCATTTTAAATTCAAGCTTTAACACAACAAAATGCGAAAACGTCAAGGGGTGTGAATACTTTCTGAAGGCACTGCAGTTTACGGATCCGGATCCTCAATAAAATCTAATCAATTTGTCCTCGTCACACACCCAACCTGTACACCAAGTTTCGTCCGAATCCATCCACAACGTTTTGAGATATCCTGCGTACAGAGAGACAGACAAACAAACAGTGGTGAAAACATAACCTCCGTCCACCTTTGGTTGACAGGTTCGGTGTGTGACGCCTTTGGTGGATGGCTGTTTCACTCACTCTACATCATGGTAAACTATCTAGCTGAACGTATGCTGACCTATCCCAGGTTACTTTTCAAAGATTTTAGTTCTGCTTTTAATACCATTTCACCTCACATACTTCATTTAGAACTTGATGCACTTGGTCTTAATGGTTTGATTTGTAACAGGATTTTGGATTTCCTTTCAGACAAACCACAGGTGATCAAAATTGGTTTGAATATTTCTCAGACGCTCACCCTGAACATCGGAGCGTCTCAGGGCTGTTTTATCCCTGATGTTAAATTCATTGTTCACTCATGATTGTGTCACATCTGATGGCTCACAAGTGGTGAAATTTGCAGATACGACCGTTGCTGGCCTGAATCTTAACAGTGCTGAAGATGATTACTGTAATCAAGTCAAAAAAACTTGTGGAATGGTGTTCGCTAAACAATGTCAAACTCGACGTCACAAAGACAAAGGAAATTATTGCATTGTTGACTTCCAGAAAAACAAAACTACATTACAACCCTTGGTTATTCACAATGCTGAAGCTAAGATTGTCAATTCTTTTGTTGTTTGGAATACATATTTCCGATGTTGTTAAATGGGAGATAAACACAAATCACTGTGTGAAGAAGGCTCAGCAACGGTTGTTCTTTCTTATAAGGTTGAAGAGTTTCGGTGTCACTCTCCACACTGATCGCAATTAATCTATTTCTTCTTTCATGTAATTCTTAAGCAAGCACTGTGAAAGTACTTCTCATTGTATGCACATAGCATATATATGACAATAAACTCAATATTACCTCGGCCACCGAAGGTGAAGGAGGTTATGTTTTCACCCCTTTCTGTCTGTTTGTCTGTCTGTTTGTTTGTGTACAGGATATCTCAAAAAGTTGCGGACGGATCCAGACGAAATTTTGTGAACAGGTTCGGTGTGTGACAAGGACGAACTGATTAGATTTTGGTGAAGATCCAGATCCGGCTACTATAATTTTTAAAGTGATTCTTTGAGAGATAGGGCTAAAAACGATATATAGCACGATATCTCAAAAAAGTTGTGGACCGATTTGGACGAAACTTGGTGGACAGGTTGGGTGTGTGACAAGCAAGAATTGATTTGATTATGGTGAAGATCCGAATCCGGATCTGGATACGAGAATTATTTAATTTTTAAAGTGATTCCTCACCATTGAGAGATAGGGCCAAAAACGATGTAGTAATGTGTAGTACGATATTTCAAAAATGTATTGGGCCTGATATGTTCTCGTGGATCAGGCATTATGTGGTGGAGGTATGCGTTCTACCGAGTGCCCTTCTAGTTCTAAAGTGTTTTGCCAAGAGTATTTCATCGTATGTACTTTTTCGACACACAACCCTGATATTCCACCGTTAACCACACCCATCTATTTTGGTCTGACTGGCCCTTTAGCCGATCAGCCTGGGGGGTTGGTCGGTATCAAATTGGGGGAGAATGCTCATAGTGATTTTTGGGATAACAATATGTGTAAGAAGAAGGTAGTGAAAACAAGTGGAAGGACATAATCTTGAAAGCTGACCAGTCTCTGTTTGGTCGCATCATAGTGATGGCACAAGGGCGCAATCTCACGATGAGGACATCCTCTCTCACCCCTTGGGACCACTACCCTGGGCTCTCTCTACCCCAGACGGATTACTCAGGAAAACAAACAAAGCTTCCTTAGCACTACTTTGCAGAGAATGTGACAGTAGCAGACCAACTCCACAAAATCCGGCCTCTGTGGTCGATGGAATGAACTTAGTTCAAAGAGTAAAGGGGATCAAGCTACGTTTGGAGACATTGCCACGACAATACTGTCTATGGCATTGCGTGAAGGAAGTAAAAGTACCGAATAGATGTTGTGTTCGGCACGTATCGAGAGAATTCTACTCAAGACAGTGAGAGATCGCACGAGGTGAAGAGACTGGACACCAGCTGCAGGGTATCAAGTTTCCTGACAGGAATAACTAACAAAACCAGTCTGTTAGCTTCATTGTCAGTGAATGGAGGAAGCCAGTGTACAGAGAGAAACTACATGAGAAGATTCTGAATGTAACTGTAGATGACAAATGCTACAGAATACATCACAGAGGCAGTGAAGAGGTACCAGATCTCCAGTGCCAGCAGAGGAAGCAGATGGGCGCCTACTTTTCCATGCTGTCCATGCTGCTAGAGAGGGCTACCAGGCTGTAGTGATATGCGCAGAGGACACAGATGTCTTTATCATGTGTTTGGCATTCCATGACAAGATAGGAGCTCCGTTATTCCAGAAATGTGGAACTAGAACCAGAACTAGATTAGTTGACATCGGGAAAGTCGCTGCCACTGTCGGCATAGATGTCTGCAGAGCTCTTATTGGTATACATGCATACACTGGATGTGACACTACCAGTGCTTTCGCAGGTAAAGGGAAGCAAGTGCTCTAAAATTAGTGACCAACAACAGGGAAATCAAGAACACATTCACAGAGTTGGGCCAGGAATGGGACCTCTCCTCAGAACTGATGAACAAACTAGAGTGTGTCACATGTCTCCTCTATGGCCCCAAAGCAGCATTCACAAGGTCAATGATCTCAGGTACAACTTGTTCTGTGTTAAGAAAGTGAGATAGAGAGTCATCAGCTTCCACCTGCAGGGACTGCTTAGTCAAACATGCACAAAGGGCAAACTACCAGGCTGAATATGGAGAAGATGTCTTGAGCAAGTCCCATTGGCAGAGGGTGGAAAATTGACATGGATGGAGCGAGAATTAATGGTAGTGGATTGATGGATGGTCAGCCAGCACCTGAGGCTATCTTGCCCTACTGGCCTGCAAATGTTCAAGAAGTGTACGCTGCCAAATTGTGTATGTCTGGCAAATGGACTTAAGTGCACTGATATGTGCAAACTGTCAGACTGCGAGAATCGGTCATCAGATGATGTGGAGAGTACGGACGAGGATGACGATGTGGATGCCTGAAACAGTAATTATTGACAGTAAATGATGAGTATTAGAGTCATCATGTACATTTCACTACAGTTGATATCATTTCTGTATTTACCTAAATATTGGAAATGTACACCAAAATCACTGTCGTAACTGTTCTAGGACCTTAAACGCGGTCATTTAAATATGTTCTGCAGCCATTTTGGCGGCCATCTTGAATTTTAATATTAAGGCTGTATCCAATATTTTAGGTAAATACAGAAATGATATATCTGACCCTCAAACCTAGTCGTAGACACCAGTATCACTGCTCTAGGTGGTCTAAATCTGCTATATATAGGGTATTGAGCATTTGGCGGCCATTTTGAAAAAGGGGATAACTCCCATAAAGCTGCCACCGCCACAATGCTATCACATGTTTTCTAACTCTAGGGTTATACCTTCAAAAACACTATGAGCATCTCCCTAATTTGTACCGGTGACCAAATCGGACCGGGCTGATCGGCTACTTGGAAATATGTTCACGT
>CM068968.1:63171605-63181889 GCA_035128595.1 Eptatretus atami | reverse complement strand
TCCCCACTCTTCCCTAATCTTCCAAAAAAAAACAAGTCTCTTAAAATGTTTCTACTTCCTCTCTCTGCCGTACTCCTCCTCTTCAAAAACATAACTTCAATTCAACCTTTCTTTCATCCCATGTCGAAAAATTCCACCTGTTACAAAGCTTCCTTCCTCTATTCTCTAAATTCTTCTGCACTCCATCCATCTTCCAATGTATTTAAACGAATCTCTGACTGACAAATTTTTGAAATCCCATTTTGCAATACTTGTTCGTCTTCCATTGTTAATCGTTCTTCTTTTCCAACTTCAGTGAAAATTCATCCCATTTCCTTAAATGCACCTGCCTCCTACTCTTCCTGTTTATTCCCCTCATTACTCTCCAGTCGTTGATCCTTATCCTACCATGCCTCCATTAGCATCTATCCAACTGTCTCTGCTTTACAAAATTTCTCCGTTCTGGGTATCCAAATCTGTATGGCTTTCCAAACATGTGAGCTCTGTTCCACCTAACAAATGTCTACTTCTCAATCGCACAATCGTACAATATTCAAACGATGCTCTCCCTCTCATACACTTCCCCCTAATTCTCACCCCAATTTAGTGTTCTCCCCCACCACTTCCATCTTCCACAATACCTCACCCACTCTCCTTTCCCTCTCTCCACCCTCACTTGATTAGCATGCTCTCTCTCATCTCCCTCTCTCAAGTTCACTTTCTACCTCTCTCTCATAAGCATACTTCTCTCTCTCTTCTCCCCTCACCTTTCTCACAAAGCTCTCCAACACCTTTCTCCATCAATTCCTCCCCTCCCCTTCCTTTCAAATTCCACCTCATCTCCCCTTCTTCAGTGCACCCCCTCACATCACAAACGCATCTTCTCCCACCCTCCTTTCTATCTATTCCTCTACCTCCTCCAATTCCACTTCCTTGCCCTCTCTGTTATTCTCCCCCCACCTTACTCAGCATACTATCCATCAGAACTAGTCCTTGGTCACTCCTCTAGTCCGACTTCCCCCGACTCTTATCGCAATTGTCACTGTCAACACACTTCACTACCTCCACCTTTCCCCACCCCTTCCTCCCTATCTCCTCCCTGTACCAAGCCTCCTCCCTCTGTCTTCCTTTACGGTGTGACTCAAAAATCAGATTCCTTTGCCTCTCTTACTACATGATTATGCCATTCATGATTGCCATGACAATACCAGACAGTCTGCTGAGAACAGAAACACTTTCCTCCTTCAAGACATCTCTGACTCCTTAGTTTCTCTCCCTGGTTACTCCCTCCTCTGGTAGGATAGACCTGAGCCTCATCCTGGCGGTGGAGTTGCTCTCTATCAAAAACTCTATTCCTCACTTTCTATACACTGCATCACTCCTCCACACCCCCAGTAATATCTCTGGCTACGACTTCCAATCCCCCACCTTTTGTTTATATGTGTGTTGTATCATCCACCATAGTGATGACTACATTTAAATCTCGCTCACCAAAAACATGGACCAATTTCTATCCTCTCATCCAAACTCTCTCTTCCTCATATGTAGTGACTTCAATTGTCAACATGCCAGTTGGCTGGGTGTGAGTGTTGGGATTTGTACCATTTTTTTTAAAGCTTTGTTTCTTCCCAATTCAATTCACTCGCCTGCGGTTAAGTAAAACATATTCCTGGTTGGGACATTGTGTGTGAGATAAGGAAGGTTAACCTTGAGTGATTCAAGGGAGCATTGTGGAGCAGAATCTGGGAGGAAAACCACTGATCTTGCTTATCAGTTTGATATAGATCGCCAGGACATAAGCCAGCTGGTAATCCAGCTGGCTCTTGGGATGAAAAGAAGGAATTGTGTATAGTGAAATTTATTGGAGATAAAACTGTATATATATATATATATATATGAGGGGGTGACTCGACTATTTGGTGGAGCAATCTCCGGGTTCCTCAAATGCAAATTGTTGTGCCTGGGGTGTGTTTTCCGTGCGCACGTATTGAAAGATAATAATAAACAATTTTCTCAAGTATATCGACGTCTTCATGCCTTAGTAAAGGGTGATCGACGCCTCGACATGGGTACCTCTCTCACCTGCCATGGCACTTCAGCAAAGGACTTCTGCAACTCATTAGGCTGACACAATCAGTCAACTTCCTGACCAGGATCTCAGCCGACAATACTCCATCTCTTCTGGATTTGATTTTTACCAATTTCCCAGAAAATGTCTGCTGTTCTTCTGCTCCAATCGGTTCATCTGACCATATTCTTGTTAAAGCAGTGATCTCTGGCTGTTATTGGAGAACCACCTCAACACCGACGAGTCTGGCATATCACACAAGCCGACTGGCAGGGTTTCTAAGCAGCCATCAAACTTCTAGACTGGTCTCCCATTTCTACTCTCACCGACATCAACTCCTGGGGATTTTTTCAAAGAAATGTGCTCACTCTGGTGCACAGATTTATCGCATCTTGTCTTCAGTTATCTGACCCTTCCTCCCACCCATGGTACACTGAAGCTTGTGGCGAGGCTGTTGTCCTGAAACAATTTGCCTTTGCCTCATGAAAGGCAAATCCAATGAAGGTAATCTCACTTCATTCTACAAAGCTCAGAACAAATGTGTGTCTACCCTGAAGAGTCTTTTTGGTTAAGTCTTTTTCTGGTGTATGTTCCCCCTCCATCCCCTCCCTTACCTCAAATGGCTGCACAGCTGACACTGCACGTGAAAAGGCTGAATGGTAAACTCTGTGTTTGCTTCTAAATCTTGTGTCCGAAACCCATCGCTTTCTGTACCCACCTAACCCAGTCACACCCAGCTGCTCCTGGACTCTGTGTTCTTTTCTCCTGACAATGAAACGGAAGATAAAGAAGGAACCTGAAGAAGTAAAGAGCAAAGATGGAGTCCATCAGGAGCAACGTGGAGAGGATTCGGGTTTCAGCAGCTACTCCATAACCCTCAAACCCATCCAGGTGCAGCCAAGTGAGCCTGACAGAAAAACTTCTGCAAGAATTTCACTTCTCCTTGCAGAGATAATGAAAGAGAAGGATATAGAGATTAAAGAGAAGAAAAAGCAAGAATTAGAATGAATAAAGAAAATTATAAAAATAAAAAAATAATAAAAAAAATTACAAAGATGTGTGAAAGGAACAAGGAACAAAGATGTCTGGAAGAACCCAGACAGATAGATTTCAGCAGTTACTCCCAGGCTCAAACGCAGCAACATGTACAAGCTACCAGAGAAGAGCTTGCTTTCAAACCTCGACTCAGATTCTGCAACCATTTCAGATGGCAACAGCCTTCGTGTTCTAAAAACATGCTCTGCTGCTCTTGCTCACCCTCTCTGTTCTATTCACCCTCTCATTTACTCAAAGTCATCTGCCATCTGCTTGGAAATCAGCAAACGTTACCGCTCCGCATAAAAAGGGTGCAAAAACAGATCCTTGCAACTGCAGACCAATCAGCCTGCTCTCAATCATCAACAAGGTTATGGAATCGATCATCAATTCCAACATCAAATCCTTCCTCTTGATTTCCGATCATCAATTTGGATTTAGACCAGGTCATTCAACCCTGGACATGCTACTTCTGCTTTCCCAACATTGGATGGAGATCCTAAGTGCTAAACATGAGATCAGAGCCATCTCCCGAAACATATCGCGAGCTTTCGATACAATCTGGCATACCGCACTGCTCACCAAACTCTCTTATTATGGTATCCAAGGCAATCTCTACTCACGGCTCGCAGACTTCATCTCCTGTCGCAGACAACACGTGGCTCTTCATGGAATTCTCTCATCTCCTCTTCCTGTCCAGGTTGGAGTTCCTCAAGGCAGTGTTCTAGGCCCGGTGCTTTTTCTGGTTTTCATCAATGATCTCTCAAACTCTGGAAAATCCTCTTTATCTCTTTGCTGATGACTCCATCCTCTGCCGTACCATCTCTCATCCCTCTGATTAGCAGGCAGAAGCCTCTTCACTCTCTGCAGACCTGGATATAATCACAAGTTGGTCAAACACTTGGAACATATCTTTCAATCCTGACAAATCTCACACTCTTACCATGTCTCTCTGAAAGGACCGTCTTGAAAACCACCCCATCTACTTTCTCAACAATCCCCTTGAAGAAATCCTTTCATTCAAGCTATTGGGCCCCACTATCTGCCATGATCTTTCCTGGGAAAGCCAGATTTCCAAGCTGGCCTCCAAAGTCATTCGCCGACTGGGCCATGCCTAATCGTGCAAGTCCTTTCTGGCACACATGACGTTCGAACACTGGATAAAGCTTTCTCTGCGTCTGATGAAGTTACTGTTTCTCCTCGGCGTGCTGCTCCTGCCTACACAAATAGACAGACTTCTCACACTGTGGAAACCAAGGCTTTTAGGTCATTGGTATCTCCGGCATGCTTGAGCATATCCGTGCTCCGGTCATGGAGGCAGGTCGAGTGTCTTTCAGTCTTCCTACGTCTCCTGCATCTGCGCTCCCCCCCCCCCCCCGATCTCGTCTGTGATTTTGTCCCCTTATTTCCAAGGGTGCTCAAGTGTTCACCACAATCACCTTCTGCTGAAACGCAAATCAGAAATTCACTACGCTCACCTTCACCTTCTTCATTCCTCTTTTCTCACCTGGCTGGAATATAACCCCCCTTCTCAATCCCATCTCCCTCTTACAGTTCAAAACGCACTGTCCAGCACACTCACGATCTATCCCCCATCCAAAATATTGTAATATTTCTACCCCAATACATCACCCCAAACGCACTCTCCTAATTCAATCTCCTGCTTATCCTTCATGAAAGTCCTAGTATCTGCATACCTGTGTCCCTGCCCATCCCTCTCCCTTCCAATCTCACTGTTGCTCTGTTCGCCACTATATTTTTGTCTCCTCTCCACGCCTCTTGTTCCTGCCTTGTTATATGTGTCTGGTAATTAGCTCTTACACGAAACCCGACATGGTATACAAAAAAAAAGAAAAAAAAAGACGTGCACCACACAATCATCCGGGAAAGTAGAGAGATAGATGGAGAGAAAGAAAGAAGGAAGATTGATGCATGGTTGCGGCCTCTTGTTTACCCCACACGAAGCAGGTGGGTTTGTGTTAATCCCAAAGTGGCAGGAAGGAAAGGGAAAGAAAGGAATGCAAGTGGTGGGTCGGTGTGGCGTGGCAGGAATGTCAGATGTATGTGGCTGCTGTGCCCGGAGATTGCATGCTGCCGTCTGCCGTCAGAACACCTTTGGTCAGCCTGCTGTCAGCACAACTCGCCTCAATGGATTGGCAGGTTCGCCTGACAGCTCATGGTTCGGCAAACAATAACGGCTGAGCAGACACAAACGGCTCTATGGGGATTTGCAGGAACAGCTTGGCTTGCATTGTAGTTCAGGCACAGACCGCAGACAGACCGAGATCGCTCGGCTTTTATTGAGCCTGGAGCGAGGCGTAGCATCGGTCTTGGGAATGAGCATTGACTTTCTCTTGCCACCTTTCCATTGGTCCAGCAGGTCAACACAGTCATGCCTGAGAGCACAGCCTGAGTGTTTCCGAAAGCAGTACTTAATGCGTTAGTATTTCTCAGAGAAGCGTTGAACACACATTATTGTTTCCGACAGTCGAGCACTGCCTTGTCCGGCGACGGTCCTGGCAGCACTTATGTCGGCCCTGAATGGATATCGGTGTAATTGTGGTGTTGGTGTGGAAATAGGATGGAAAAGGGCTTCGAAAGGATCGAGGATGGAAAGTATTTGAAATGGATTTAAACAGAGTGTTTACAGGAATGTACTGGGTTTGAGAGGTTGAGGGATATAGACGGATGGATGGATTGAAAGAGGGAAATCTTTAGAATGTGAGAAATCACAATGGGGATGGAACATGCTCATAGTCAACGCATTTCCCCCCATCCCTTATACAAGGGGAATGTACCTGACTAAGAACATTTATGAATTGAACATCCAACGAGGGAATCCCTTATGTGCTGGATACAACTACCGGGAGTCCGTTTCCATAATCACAACAATATTAATCACTGAAATTATAATGAGCATGATGTTGTGGTTCAGACCTTTGTCCGCAGATGATGAATCGTCGACAAACTCCGACTTCACCTCCACTTTCATCACAAAATCTGAAGAAAAACAATCAAGTTAAACAAAACTTTCATCCACATTTCTGAATAAAAACATCTCCCCTGATACGTTTCACTGAAACAAGTAAAAACATATTCATATATATTATTGCGGTTCTGAAAAACTGCATGCCTCCAAGGCACTGGCACACAACATACAGTGATGCCAAGGCAGTTATTTCAATAGTATGTGTATTCGTTTTTCCCTTCCATATGTCTGATGGGTAAAGGGGAAAGATGCGTTGCGTGGGACTCTTTCAGTTCAATCTCTTATAAACCTGTAAATCTCGCAGCTCTTCCATTCTTTGTCTTTCATTCTTTGCTACACCTCTTTGTGTGAAACATGCAATGAAGCACGCACGCCAATCAATATAAACCAAGCAGATGCACTGCGAGCGCCTCCAGTACATTCATGTTATGAGCGTACCTCCCCCCCTCCCCCCCATCTCCCCATCCCATGCATTTGCACATCAATCTTCCATTCAAAACTGCATGCCAATTCTCAACCGCTATTTCGCCAACCAAACAACACCACGCTCACCACACCCACTTTACATGACGATGAAAAATCCCTGCAACAATCCACGCTTATATCTTCCACTACGAACGCAACCTTTATTCACCATCTCATTACAAGGAACTTCAACCTCTTCCCCACAATGCCACGTTACAATCCTCTCTCATGACAAACGCCACATGTTCGCACTACCCTACAAGCGCCACAACTGCCACATGGTCATCGAACTCTCACCATAGCCTCGAAGGACCTGGAGGAGAGGTAGGTTGGGATATTTTGGGGCATAACTCGAAGCGCGAACGTGCGCTGGAACTCGTTTAAGGACCGACCGGTGGCGCAGGGATTTCCCCACAATCCCACATTTGAATGGAAACCAGCGCATGTTCGGGGCGGGAGAGCGCGTCCAAAAACCATGGCCTCATGGTAAACTCGGAGCTCCGACACATGCCAGGGTCAGCGAGCAACTGAGCCATTTTTTGCGTTTGGGGCCTGGTGGGGCATGGCTACAACTGCTACAGACCAGTTGGGTAGCGTGATTTCGCTTACAGCCTCGTTTGATCCGATCTTTGGCTCCTCCCCTCGTTCGAGGCTCATAAAAAGAGCAGTTCATAGCCAGAGTTGGAGATCGGAGAGCAGTTCATCATTGGCAGATCATCGGGGAGAGGGAAAGGACGAGCCAGAGCAGCACTCGCCAGACATTGGATCTCGCCAAGGAGACAGGCGGTTACAGAGCGGAGGCGCCACAAGTCCACGTGTACCAAGCATGGTGTTCACGCGTTGCGTGCTATGAGCCGGGGCCTGCTCCATATCAATGGACGCTCATCTATCTATAATTCAAGCAGTTTGTGTGTGTGTGTGTGTGTGTGTGTGTGTGTGTGTGTGTGTGTGTGTGTGTGTCCGCTGTTTCTTCAACAAAACCACTGGTCCGATCTAATTAAACTTGCCAGGTATATTTGCTGGCGGACCTGAGGATGTGCCTTTTCAAGGTTTGCATATCAATCGGACAAGTGGTTCCAAGTTTATTGGCCATTTATTTACCAACCAATGACAGGACACGTTGCCTGCGTAGGTGGCCGGTTTGGGGGAAGAGGATCCTCACCGCGTTCCCCATTCGGGTTCCACACGTACGGACTTACCGGATAGTTGATGACTTACTGTTTCTAATAATTTCTCGATTTCTTATGCGCATTTATAGATAAACACAATGCCCCAATCAGATCGTCTGTTTACGAGATGCTAAGGAACGGACTGTGTGGTTGTTGAAAGTTTTTTTTAGCACGTACGGACCACGCACGTACGGCCACACACGTTCGGCACGCACGTTTTAGGGCAGCCGAGAGCGATAGGTAACGGCCTGTGTGTGGTTGTTGTTCTGGCATGCGGTTTGAAAGTTTTTTTTGTGTTTTTTTTTTTGCACGTTACGGCACGGCACTACGGGGCACGCGAGAGCGAAGGAATGCGCCTGTGTGGCGTGTTTCTGGCACTTCGGTTTTGAAAGGTTTTTTTTTTTTTTTGCACGTACGGCCAAGCCTGAGAGCAAAGAACGGGGGGCCTATGTGGTGTGTTGTTTCTGGCACGATGGTTGAAAGTTTTTTTTTTTTTGCACAATACGCCACGCACGTATGGGCACGCGATTAGCGAAGGAACGGCTGTTGGTTGTTGTTTCTGGCAACGCGTTTGAAAGATTGTTTTTTTTACGTACCACTGTACGGCGACGCGCACGCACGTACGGCCATGCACGTACAGGCACACACGTACGGGCACGCACTAGTTAGATTAAATCGACACTTACACGTACAGATTCTTACATGAATAGGATAGTGTCTTTCTTCTCACACATCTATTTCTTCGACCATCTCTATCTTGTCTACTGTGGACGCACAACAGAGCAATCAACGGGTACAAAATTCTTTTCAGGGCAGGACCCAAGAGCGAACTAAAAGAGCGAATCGAACGGACTTGCACCTCACATTTTTCCCACCTCACACTCCCACACCCTAGACACCCTCAGTCTTCCTCCCTCCTCCCCTTTCCTAAGCGTTCTGGGCTGCGCTGGTATGCCAGCCAAGCCAGGAATTGAGGTCGTTATTCCTCATCTCTCTCTCTTTCTGGACTATCTCTAATGTTCCTCGTGTGTGTGTGTGTGTGTGTGTGTGTGTGTGTGTGTGTGTGTGTGCGTTGGCGGCTGTCATAGCATAAATTAAGACTGTGTAAGAACCAACGGGATAACTCTGCAGTCTCTTTCTGGAACATTGTTCACATTTTGCCGAACACCACAAATTCCTTGCTTTCCCTGCTATACATTGCGATAAACCCATTTACTGTGCCACATAACTTTCCTCGCATCCTGGTTTAAATAAATATGTTATTAGCAATGTTCCCAGCTCGTTTTTGTCTTTTCCTCCATTGGTCTAGCATGGCCCGCACCCTAACTTAGCCGGTACGATATTCCCCAAAAATCTGTTTCATAGCCAGTACGTACTTGGCAGCTCCGCTCGGCTGCACCTGATCCAGTAGGTAATCTGAACAACGCAAGGACGTACCGAGGGAGTAATCCCTGGGAAGGAGGTAACGTGTCCCGAGGTAAACGGTTGTTCGACGAAGGACCCTCAGTCACGTGGTCAAGTTATTGGCGTTCGCGGTCGATTATAAGTGACCCGTTGCAACACAAAGTTATTCATGGGCGACAGCCTGCGATTCTCGGTGAGTCCGGAGAGGAACCCGAGACAGCCCCTCCCTCTTGGTTCCCCTGTGACGCTGGGGACGCCACAATATTATTTCATAAATTCTCCCAAACTACACTGTGTGTTCGAGAATGTTTGAGATGACAGGAAGCATCATAAGGAGCGAACTGGAGTACGAGATGTCTTGTGTATATTTGATTCTCAACCCGACTACAAACTGCTGTCCTGGTGATTCACACCCAGAACATGAAGCAGGCTGTCTCATCTACTTGTATTCAATTTGTGGTGTTAAAGATCCCACGCTAATGATGAAGGCAAAGAGAATGTCTGGAGAAATCAATCCCCATTACAATTAGACATCTTTGTTTGTAACAAATAAGTGGAATATATTTGTGGTTCAAACCTTCATGTTGAGGGAACGAATCATCGACAAACTCGGACTTCACCTTCACCTTCACAATAACACCTGAAACAAAAACAATCCATTCAAACTAAACTTTCAGGAACCACCAGAACGTGACGGTGAGGAGAGAACGGCACGTACCGGGTCCCGACTCCTCATCCTCGGGTAGACCGACCCTGAACCCGCGGTCTGCGAGAGAACCTCCAGGAATGAGCGAGTTTCCGTCATGGGAACCGATCGTGGATCCCAGGGGGTTCGCTCTGTGATCTTCACCGGAGAGATCTCGGTTCATGGTGCACCGGAGGGGACTGTAAGATAGAGGGTAGTAGTATGGTACTGTGAGGTAAAGGGTAGTCGTGCAATACTGTAAGGTAGCGACAAGTTAGTAGGTACTGGATTAAAGAGTGCAGTCAGGAACGGTACTGTAAAGAAGAGTGAAGTTAGTATGGTCCTGCAAGGTGGAGTGTGTAGTATGGTATTGTAATGTATAGTGTAGTAACGTATGGCACTGTAAGGCAGAGTGTAGGAAAGTATGGAACTGTCAAGTAGAGTGTAGTAGTGTGGTACTGTAAAGTAGTGTGAGGAAGTACGGGGCTCC
>CM068968.1:63153719-63169777 GCA_035128595.1 Eptatretus atami | reverse complement strand
TAGTGTAGATGGTACTGTAAGGTGGAGTGTAGTGTAGACGGTACTGTAAGGTGGAGTGTAGTGTAGTGTAGACGGTACTGTGAGGTAGAGTGTGTTATCGACGGTACTGTGAGGTAGAGTGTGTTATCGACGGTACTGTGAGGTAGAGTGTGTTAGCGACGGTTCTGATGACGGATAAGTGTGTTATCGACGGTTCTGTGAGGTAGAGTGTGTTATCGACGGGTTCTGTGAGGTAGAGTGCGTTATCGACGGTTCTGTGAGAGTAGAGTGTGTTATCGACGGTACTGTGAGGTAGAGTGTGTTATGACGGTTCTGTGAGGTAGAGTGTGTTATCGACGGTTCTGTGAGGTAGAGTGGTTATCGACGGTTATGTATTAGAGTGTGTTATCGGACTGGTTTGCGAGTAAGTGTTTACTGACGGTTCTGTGAGGTAGAGTGTGTTATCGACGGTTTCTGTGAGGTAGAGTGTGTTATGCACGGTTCTGCGGGTAGAGTGCTGTTATCGACGGTTCTGTGAGGTACGAGTGTGTTATCGACGGACTGGAGGTAGAGTGTGTTATCGACGGTTTCGCGAGGTAGAGGGTTATCGACGGTGCTTTCGTTGTGCGAGTAGAGTGTGTTATCGACGGTTCTGTGAGGTAAGATGTGTGTTATCGACGCGTACTGTGAGGTAGATGTTATCGACGTTCTGCGAGGTAGGTGTGTTATCTGACGGTTCTGTGAAGGTAGAGTGTGTTATCAGACGGTTCGTGAGGTAGAGTGTGTTATCGACGGTTCTGTGAGGTAAGAGTGTGTTATCGACGGTACTGTGAGGTAGAGTGTGTTATCGACGGTTCTGTGGAGGTAGAGTTGTTATCGCGTACTGTGAGGTAGAGTGGTTACGCGTCTGTGAGGTAGAGTGTGTTATCGAGCGGTTCTGTGAGGTAGAGTGCGTTATCGACGTTCTGTGAGGTAGAGTGTGTTACTCACGGTTCTGTGAGGTAGAGTGGTTATGCCAGTTCTGATGAGTAGAGTTTGTTATCGACGGTTCTGTGAGGTAGAGTGTGTTATCACGTACTGTGAGGTAGAGTGTGTTATCGACGGTTTCGTGAGGTAAGAGTGTGTTATCGACGGTTCCTGTGAGTAGAGTGTGTTTATCGACGGTGTTAGGTCAGAAGTGTATCGACGTACTGTGAGGTAGAGATGTTATCGACGGTTCTGTGAGGTAAGAGCGTGTTATCGACGTTCATGTGAGTGAGGAGTGTGTATCGACGGTTCTGTGAGGTAGAGTGTGTATCGACGGTACTGTGAGGTAAGTGTGTTTATCTGACGGTGTATCTACGTGAGGTAGAGTGTGTTATCGACGGTCCTGTGAGGTAGAACGTTAGTATGACGGTACTGTGAGGTAGAGGTGGGTTATCGACGGTCTGCAAGGTAGAGTGTGTATCGACGGTTCCTGTGAGCGTAGAGTGTGTTACTCGACGGTTCTGTGAGGTAGAAGCGTGTTGATCGACAGTTCTGTGAGGTAGAGTGTGTTAGTCGGCGAACGGTTCTGTGAGGTAGATGGTGTATCGACCGGTACTGTGAGTAGAGGTTGTTATCGACGGTTCGTGAGGTAGAGGTTGTGTTTATCGACGTGTTCTGTGAGGTAGAGGTGTTATCAGACGGTTCTGTGACGGTAGAGTGGTTATCGACGATGAGTAGATGTGTATCGAGCGCTGTGAGGTAGAGTTGGTTATCGACTGTTCTGTGAGGTAGAGTGTGTTATCGAGCGTACTCGTGAGGAGAGTGTTTATCGACGGACGTGAGGTAGAGAGTGTAGTATCGACGTTCTGTGAGGTATGAGTGTGTTATCGACGGTACTGTGTGGTAGAGTGTGTTATCCGTACGGTACTGTGAGGTTAGTCGTGTAATCGAGCGGTTCTGGTGAGGTAGAGTGGTGTATCGACGGTCTGTGAGTAGATGTGTGTTATCGACGTACTGTGATATAGGATTAGGAGTGGTGTTATCGACGGTTCTGTGAGTAGAGTGTGTTATGCGACGGTACTGTGAGGTAGAGTGTGGTAGTCGTCGGGTTCGACGGTTGATACACAAGTGCAAAACATGTGCCACATCACCTTCCACAAAGATCTTATTCACAATTTCACGACAGCAGATTCGTCAACAACTCCAATCAAACAGTGATCAACAATTCACCATGGTAACCGAAATCCTTATTGCAGCTCCAAAAACCGTTTACCCTCAGCTGTTTGTTGCAGGTGTAGAACTTGTGATGATGATAAATATGAATAATATATATGACAAAGGTAGACAAAACAGGTCTCAATTCTTCATCTCGTACTCTCACCAGGATCACTCACACAAACTGCACAGGCAGACAGAGGTGTATCGATTCTGGAGCGCACCTTCGCACCACTCCGGCCTCTCAATATCCATCCGAGGCGGAGCTTATCCCGGTCACCGGTGAAATAAAAGCAAACAACAATGACAATCGTGACCTCCGAAACCCCAACCCCTCTGCGCCTGTCAGAACTCTCCAATCTAAATCGGATGAATATCAACAAGATATGGGGATCATCTGGTCAGACATGCCGGAGTATTGTTTTACCTCGGCCGAGGTTTTTCGGTGCGTGGCGTATATAGAGCCTCGCAGATCTGAAAACGCCATTAAAACTCAAACGATGATAAAGAAGAAGAAGAAGCCGAAGAAAAAGAAGAAGAAGAAGCCGAAGCAAAAGAAGAAGCCGAGAAGAAGAAGAAGAAGAAGAAGAAGAAGAAGTAGAAGTAGGAGTCGAAGAAGAAGAACAGTGACCCAACTGTGGTCACAAGCTGCAACAAAATCCTGTAACGGGCCGATTGGGAAGTGCGCATTTAAAGCGCTGTTGAAACATATTAACTCGACGCCCCTTATCCATGTGAGCCTCCGCCATGGTTATATTGTTGTGGGCCGGGTCGGGTTATGTTGTGGGGTTGTTTTTTTTTTTAGTCTAGGCGGATAAACACCACTTAGGTGAGCAGTAGAGTCATCTCCCACCGAGCACCGGATTTAGGTCGGACTCTCGGACAACTCCGAAAGGTCACGGGTCCCTTTGGGCCGTGGTCGCCAATATTTCGACGGTGTGGGAGGGTAATTGCCTAATTCAATATACCTAAAGTACCCACGTCGTCCAACTACGGGGAAACACACCCTCGACCGACTGTTCCGAACCGAGTCGCATTCACCGACTCGGATCGGCGTACGACGGAAGCTACCAAAGCCGCGCCAGCCAATGAACAATTATCGGCAGAACGGCTTTACTATTTCTCAATACACACCATGCTAGGCCAATGGAGGAAAGCACAGAAAACGAGCTGGTACATTTAACAGGGGTATTTTAACATAAACGGGGAGGGGGAGCACACAAAGAGCAGATTATCACAAATAAGAAATGTAATTTACAAGGAAAGGAAAACACTCCCAGCAGCACACGCACGTCAGTATGAAAGATTCACGACGTCGGGAATCGGCCGCCTTGGTTACAACCAGATCACGACGTGGTAAAGCCGCAGCGCGCCGCAATTATCGAAAACTGTTTTTCTGCTCGTTGTGTTCCATGGTGACGCTTTTCCACCTCGTGCCGTGTGTGGTGGTTTTCCTTTCACTGAGGAGAGTCCGAATGGCTAATTGCTATTTCCGCATCACGACCGCATTTGCAATGGTTGGTTAAACTTGTGAACTTTCAGCTGTTTTGAGTGGACACACAATCCGCTTTAATCTGCAGAAGACTTCCGCTTATAGTTAATTCTTCCGCCGTGATCATTTTTGGTAATAATATTATAAATCGATTTATTGTCTTAGCTTTGTTTTGGACGTTTTAAAGATCACAGAATCATATGTTCCTGTTATGGTGTGCTGGAATTGTATCATTACATTCAATGTAAACTCTCCGGGCCCTTCGGCCACTCAATCGGTGGTGAGACGTTGGACTCGAACGTGCATCTGACGATCGAATCCTCCGGCACCCGTATCCGTTTCACGTTTAGCTTCGCTTGATATGGCCCTGACATGCCTGATATGGCCCTCACTGCCGACCCCCGCCTGATATGGCCTCCCTAAATGGCCCCTCCCCTGATATGGCCTCCCCGCTGATATGGCCCTCCCCTGATATGGGGGCCCTCACCCCCGATCCCGGACGCTACAGCCCCTGATAAGGGCTCCCCTGATATGGCCTTCCTGATATGCCCTCCCCTGATATGGCCCTCCCTGATATGGCCTCTATTGGCCTCCCTGATATGGCCCTCCCCTGATATGGCCCTCCCTGATATAGTGCGCTCCCCTGATATGGCCCTCCCTGATATGGCCCTCCCCATTGCCTTTCCTAATGCCCTCTCCTGATATGGCCTCCCCCTGATATGGCGCTCCCTGATAATGGCCCTCCCCTGATATGCCTCCCCTATATGGCCCTCCCTGATATGCCCTCCCCTGATATGGCGCTCCCCTGATAGCTCCCTATATGGCGCTCCCCTGATATGGCCTATGCCCTCCCTGATAGCCCTCCCTGATATGGCCCTCCCCTGATATGGCTCCCCTATGCGCTCCCCTGATATGGCCTCCCTAATATGCCCTCCCCTGATATGCCCTCCCTGATACTGGCCCTGATCGGTGTGGAGAAATCGACGGCAAATAATTAATCAATTCATTTTTCCGCGGGCTGGGGAAAAAAAACACCGGTCTGTGGCAAAAAATACTTTGGACAAGTTTAATTGTTCAGAACTTTTAAAAATATATTTCTGGTGTGGATAATGCTTCGGCCCGTTCGGTCGACGATTACCGCATTGTTCCGCAATGTAAACAAATTTAAAGTTCCACGCCCTTAAAAAAACCTCAATAATATTAATTTTATAATTATTATTTTTGTATGTCCTCTTTAATGAGTTAGGCCTAAACAAAGGCAAAAGGAAAACAATTGCAGTTATTGTTCGCCGAAAAATGTGGTTTTGTCATTAAAAAAATATTAACCCTTTGGCCGCCGACAAACTGCCGCTTGTAACAATGAAGCCTTCATTGCGTAGTGTTGTCACTTGGGGAGTGTTCAAGTTTGTCGGTGCACAATTGTTTTCCTTTGGTAAAATGGTTCTCAAAAGACGTGAAAATAACTTTATATAATAAAGAATAATATTAATTGAGGCTTTTTAGGGCAGTGGAACTTAAAACTTGTTACAAGCTGCTTTCGAACACTGGTGTACTAAATTGTTTTTATTTCTAAAATCAGGTGATGTCCAAGCTGTGATGTCCAACATTTGTGTGGAAGAATGGAAGAGACCTTTCCGGAACCTGATTTTTTAAAGTTGGCAGAGTAATAATTCTGCTAAAATAGTTTATAATGTGCATGACTTGAGCGTAATTCACATGCAATCTTGTTTAGATCATAAAGCCCAATATATACGAAGTGGAAATTCTTATTATTTTTCAACAGTACCATGGCAGCAGCAACAACAAAGAGGCAGCTGTGGACACTGCCATATCACAACATTTGAAATATGCCCCGATCGCGTGGAGGTGCAGCAGGAACAAGCCCTCATCTATCTATAATTCCAGCAGTGTGTGTGTGTGTGTGTGTGTGTGTGTGTGTGTGTGTGTGTGTGTGTGTGTGTGTGTGCGCTGTTTCCGACAACCATGGTCCGATCTAATTGAAACTTGCCAGCTATATGCTGGGGACCTGAGTGTGTGCCTTTTCAAGATGATATTAATTGGACAAGTGCTTCCCAAGTTATGGCCATTTATTTACCAAACCAACTGCGTAGCGTGGCCGATGGGGAAGAGATCCTCAGCCCGTTCCCGTTACAGTTACAACGTACGGACTTCCGGATGTGATGACTTACTGTATTATCATAATTTCTCGATTTCTATGCGCATTTATAGATAAACACAATGCCCCAATCCAGTCGTCATTTAACGAGACGAAGAATGGCTGTGTGGTTGTTTGAAAGGTTGTTTTTTGCACGTACGGGCACGTACTAGTGTAATATATGAGTAACAGCACACTCTGTGCCAGCCATCCACGTCCTTGATTATTAAGAATTTGCAGCATAGTTAATTGTAATGTTGTATGTTGGAACCCAGCCTAAGTTTACATTGTGAAATATTTACATGTACTTTTATGCAGATGAAGTTATTTTATTTCTTGTGAAATTAAGATTGAAAACACCCAACAAATAATTTTTTTGTGCTTTGGAATTATTTATGTGAGATGCATTCAAAATGTGTTTCATACTTAATGATGTTAGATTCATATTTTTTCTTTGTATGAATACACACATAGATATATATTGGTCTCATTGATTGCCTGATTGTAATTCTTTTAATAATTTTATGCACTGTTATATCATGTCAAGTATCATCTGTTTAAGTCTTTATGCATCTCCTTCTATTGATGCCGCTGTGGGACATAGCAAGTAAGAATATTTCTAAATTATATATCATGAGAAATTCTATCAGAAGTGTGACTTCAAGTGGGACCCATATTACTTTTACCACTCATTGCGAATTTCTACCTATTGAATGTCAACTATTATGTCGTATAGCAAAATTTATATGTGTTCTTCGTCTTCTCTATAATTCTTACCTGAGGTTGCTTAATTATGAATCTTGTAACAATGGGTAGTATGTCATCAGTAGCTAAAACTTTTATTACATCTACTATGTAAATGGCAGTCATTCTGTCCGTGTCTGTCTGTCTGTCTGTTTTTTTGACGAATAGCTCCTAGACCAATGAACGATCTTGATGAAACTTTACACATATATAGAACTACATTCAGCTCCAGGATGCGCTTAGGTGTCTCTCCATAAAAATGAAGAAAAATATATATTAAAAAAAATATATATATATAAATAATAAATAAAAATTTCCATTAGAAAAAAAAATGGCTTTCGAATAGTGCGCCGGCGTATTAATCATAACAAAAGGCTTCATGGTAAAAACGCTAGGGTTTTTTTGAAATACAAAATGTTCGTATTCGTTGACTTTTTAAAATACACTTCTCCTCTGTTATTTGAATTCTCGAACTGCACGCGCACGGCAACAGCTAACTGCTGATCGATCTGCTCATGAAAGAGCCAGGCAAGCGGATCAGCTGCAGAGAGGAGATAGAGTCGTCTTACTGCTGATATATCTGCTCATATATATATATATATATTATATATATATATATATAATATATATATATATATATATATATATATATATATATATATAAAGTTGAAAGTGTGTCTGTCTGTGTGTCTGTGTGGTGTGTTTGTCTGTGACCGATGCAGCGAAAAGTACTGGACTGATCCTCACCAACTTCACATGCTGACAGAACATGTACCCGGGAGTGTCCCGATGTAATAATAATGTACTTCCGACTTGCGGTTTCCGAATTATGACGTCATCACTGATTTCGTAACGTTAATTTTTCAAGTTCAGCCGATTGACATGGGGCCAACGCCATTTGTAATAGAATGAAAAAATAATGCTAAAGTCATTGAAAGAATGACTTCCGACTTCCCGGTTTCCGAATTATGATGTCATCACCTGATTGCGTAACGTTAATTTTTCAAGTTCAGCCGATTGACATGGACCAACGGAATTTGCTAGAGAATGAGAATTAATTAAGTCGCAAATGATGACATGAAAACAGCCTCAATTGTGAGGCATTATGGTTTTTTATCTGATCGGCAATAAATCTTAACATTTTTGAACTCGAGTCTTCTGCATATAAAACATGGCGGGAAATATAATATTATAGTGTGATGAAAAAAAAATAATATGGTGCAGCCTCTACAATTTTACAATTAGCTGTGACATATACTCCTTCAGACCCGCCGTCATCCACGGGATTCCTGTGCGGAGCACGGGTATCCCTGCTAGTTTATATAAATGCAAGTTATCGGTCAATACCTTTTATGCTCCTAATGCGCCATAATGTATGCAAGCATAGAATTATCAGCAGTTTTACTAACACTGCATGATGATGTTATTGTACTTAAAGGTGCCTTTGTTGCAGTCAATTATATTTGAGAGAGAAGAAGCTCCACAGTCCTTCTCTGAGCAGAACTTTCTGAATTTGAATTGTTAACTGTGCTTTGCACAAATGAATTTGTCAAAAAGGTATTTACGCTTTTACCCATGTGGTATTTCTTTTTATTCCAATTTTTAGTATATGTTTCTCAATTGCAATGGTATCTACTTTTATTTATTGTACGTTTGTATTTGAGTGTGCTTTTTTGGTACGAATAAAGATATTATTATTGTTAATACTGCTTGTATATTTTTGCCGCAATCATGCTCTGCGTGATACGTGATAATAAATGATTATGAATTACAGTTGTTTTCAAGTTGTGGTCATTATGTGTTACTGTGCAATGTAATGATGTTGCAATACAACTTCAATTTTTGATAATGGCACCGGTAGAACAGCGGTGCTCCGCTGGCCCAGACCTACGGGTCGGGGCTCCATCAAGCTGGAAGCTGAAGGGTGTCATGCACTGCAATGTTCGTTTCTTTGGCGTGCAAAGAGAGGGGTAAAAACAAAAACTCCATTTTATGAACGTTTTGATAAAGTTGAAAACTAACGTCATGCTTCAATGTTGTGACACGTTGAATCTGACGTCATGGGTGTTGCAAATACAACATCCCACTGACCCATTTCTGACGTCAGGTACAACCAGAACACGACGTTGCAGCGACGTCAGATTTCAACGTTGTGACAACATTGAAATCTGACGTTGTGACAACATTGAAATCTGACGTTTGTCACAACGTTGAAATCTGACGTCATGGGTGTTGCAAATACAACTTCCCACTGACCCAATTCTGACGTCAGGTACAACCAGAACACGACGCTGCAACAACGTCAGATTTCAACGTTGTCACAACGTCAGATTTCAATGTTGTCACAACGTTGAAAACCGACGCATGGTGTTGCAAAAACAACTTCCCACTGACCCAATTCTGACGTCAGGATAGAACTGGCAAACGACGTTGCAACAACGTTGTGTGCCTGCTGGGTTATACAATTCTACTTACAGTGGGGCCCACGGACACACACACACGCAAAAGAAACTGGACCCAGTGGGTCTAGTCGTAGAGCGGCCAGGGTACCTGTCCCGCCTCGTGCGGTCACACCGACCCCGAACCACCACGGTGGGACTCAAACCCACGACCTTGGCGTTGTCAGCACCCAAGACTGCAGACCGCTCAACAACGACCACAGACCACGCCGCAATCGCCACCAGGACTGCAGACCGCTCAACAGCGACCACAGACCACGCCACAATCGCCCGAACACTCCCGTCTGCCGTCTTCTCGTCTCTTTTCCTCTCTTCAGGTGGGAGGGGTTTCTTTTCTCGCCCTCGCCTCCTGAGGACAAGGGGTTGTCGGACGATCGTGGTCCCTCCCATTGGCTGGGGCGCGCGTGTGGTGCTCGCCCTCCACTCATTGGCTGGAGGAAACGGTCCATGCCCTTCCTTGGAGCGGGGCCTCGATTCGAAGTGACGGAGGCTCCGCCCACGCCCTCAGCTAAAAACATGTGGGCAATGGCGACCGGGTTGAATGAGGGACAGTGGCGTTGTTGGAGTTGTTTTTGATGTTGTTTTTGTTGTTGTAGATGTAAAAACCTAACTAAAAAATAACTCGTGCACACACAAAATTCCCATTAGACAGAAGGAGGGATTCTAACTATAAACACATACTTATCGAAATAACTGAACTACGGGGACTCTGGCTGTTTGTGTGCAAAAGGTTTCCAGATTCGTAACAATATCAGAACGAGCTGATTCGTCACACGGTCACGGATTGTTTCACCCAAAGATGGGACCATTCAAAAACTACGAAACGCCATCTTACCATATCAAACACAATGTGTGTTTGTGTGTTTGTTTGTGTGATGTCTGTCCCCCTTCAAAATGACGATTTAACAAGGGTTTTAAAGGCCAATCTTATAACACGACTGTGTGTTCACTACGGTCTATTTTTTTCAGGATTAAAAAAAAAAACTCGAAAAACTTTTTCCATTCAAGAGTAATTACGTCTCTTCTTTTGGAAATGTAGACGGTGACTTGCAACCGGGCTTCAATGGCGGTGTACAGAAGCGTTTTAAAAAATAACAATAAATACAAGATGCAGGGAGGTGAAATTCACTGCATGCTGGCAGACCTGACCTGTAATGGTCTCAATGATGCAGCGTTACATCGTTTTTGCAAAAAAAACCAGTTACATCGTTTTTGAACAGCCCCATATTGAGGTTAAACAATCTTTGACCATGTGACGAATCAGCTCATTCTGATATATCTGTGGCGGAGGCTGACATGGATGAGAGGTGTCGAGCTAATCTTTTCATAGCGCATTAAATGTGTTTCCCAATCAAGCTTTTCATCTTTTAAGAGTGCTTCAAATGTGTATTTCCCAATTAGCCCGTTACCGGATTTTCTGGCAGGTTGTGACCAAAGTGCAGTCATTCTTGTTATGTACAGGCAAGGCTCGTGGAAGAGCTGGAACGCTCAATCGATCAGGATGCAACACGACAAAAGAAACAGTAAAGTGGGGGAGGGGGTGGCGGAAGGCATCACCAGTGAAGTTGAAGGACAAGATAGAGGGAGACTTGAATGAACAATTGGTGTGGGGAGGAATGGGGGGGAAGGAGAGGATGGATGTATTGGGTGGACAAGACGGATACAGAAGGAAACTCCCAGGAAGGAAAAACTGGAAATTTGGAAGGAGGCGGGCAGTAAGGGGAGAATTTGGAACGGGAAGGGCGGGACGGAGGAAAGATAGGAGAGGCGGGTAACAGGTGGGAAGATTGGAGGGGTGAGATGGGGGGGGAATATGGAAGGGGTTGGACGAGGGGGTGAAGTGGAGAGGGGAAGCACTGCCAGTATGGGTTGGGGGTGTTTGAGGCAGTGCATGATGGGCAAACTTTGAAGGGTCGGATGAGGAGGAAATTTGGAGAGGGTGGGTGAGGGGGAACCTTGGAGGGGTTGGGGGTGAGGGGAAAGCTTGGAGAGGTTGGGGTGAGGGGAAAGCTTGGAGAGGGTGGAATGAAGTGAAATTTGGAGAGAATAAGGTGAGGAGAAAGCTTGGATAGGATGGGATGAGGGGGGGGGGAATGCAGAAAGGAAGGACATGAAAGTGGAGAGATACTGAAGAAGGGGGGAAGTATAAGGGTTGGGGTTGGAAGGACGAGGGCTTGGAGGAAATTTGGGGAAGGGTTCTGACACGGAGAGGTTTGACACTGTAAAATAACGTGAATGGCATTTGATTGTTGTGTGCAGACAATCTCTGCAAATTGTCCTTCCCAATATCCCATACTTACCATTCTGAGAGAAAGATCATGGGATGGGTGGAAGGAATTTTGGTTCAAGGCACGAAGAAAGGTGGTGAAGAAAGCAAAGGGTGGACGACAGACCAAGCACTTCGATGAGAGACATGTTTAGAAATATGCCTTGTGAAGAAGAAGTAGAAGAAGAGGAGAAAGAAGAAGACCAGAAGGAGATGAAAGAGAATGTGGAAGTTCGTTCCACTGGTGAGAAGAAAGAGGAACAAATAAGTGGAGGTAAGCAGTGATCCAAGATTTAGTTATTTCATCAGAAGGGGGTTGATGGTGGACCGTGTGCAACCATGCAGAAACCTGGGGGCAGGGAAGCAAAACACAGAAAGAGCAGAGGGTGCAAGACCAGAAAGGAGGTGGTATAAGACAGAGACACCACCGACCTGTCTGCGAAGGTATCGTGATGGACCCACAGATTCAGCCTCATCTCAAGAGATTCCAATAATCTTAAAGGTCTTGGTTTTCCACAGCATCAAGCTGAGCAATATGTGAGGCAGGGAAGCCAGCCCCAGCTGCAGATGTAGGCCTTATAGGTGGATAGGAGTTCAGGTGTGCCAACGAAGGACTTTGTACGATGGAAGATGCCCAGTCGGCGGCTGACTTTGGAGACCAACTTTGAAATGTGGTTTGCCCAAGAAAGATCATGGCTGATAGTGAGACCCAGCAGTTTGAATGACCGAACTGCTTCCTCAAAAGGATTGTGAAGAAAGTATATTGGGGAGAGGTAGGGAGGGGAGGGCAGATGGTCCTTTCAGAAAGATAGAGTGAGGCTGTGATTTGTCAGGAATAAAAGACATATTCCCAGTGTTTGACAAGTTTGTGATTTTTGTCAAGGTCTGAAGAGAGAGAAGAGGCTGCAGCCTGCCGATACGAAGGATGAGCAATGTCACGGCAGAAAGTGGAGTCATCAGAAAAGAGATGAAGGGGATTTTTCAGCCAGAGATCATTGATGAAAATCATGAATAGGACTGGGCACAGAACACTGCCTTTAAGGGCACTCAAGCCTTGACAGAGAGAAAGAGAGGAGATGAAAGGATTCGGTGAGAGCAACACATTGGCTATGACAGTAGAGGAAATCAGTAAGACAAGAGTGAAGTTGGCCTTGGATGCCATATGCAGAGAGTTTGGAGAGTAAGGCAGGATGCCAAACTGTATTGAAAGCACGAGATATATCCAGAGACAGCCCTGATCTCATGCCTCATATTGTAGGTCTCCATCGCAGCATGTCCAAGGTAGAGTGACCTGGTCTGAATCCAAATTGGTGATCTGAGATTAGTCTGTTGGAAAAAAAGGAAGAATTTCATATCAACTACAATGATGGAATCCATGACCTTGCTGATGATTGTAAGTAAGCTGATAGGTCTGTAGTTAAGGGGGATCAGATTTTTCACCTTTTTATGTAATGCTGTGATGTTGGCTGATTTCCATGCAGACAGAAGATGACATATGGTAAATCACAGGGTGAAAAGGACAGAGAGAGGAAGTGCAAGAGTCGCAGAGCAGGTTTTTAGGACAAGTGAACTGAAGCCATCCGGGTCCAATTGCGGAGTCAGAGTCGAGGGTTGCCAGAAACTTTTCCACCTTCTCAGGTGTAAAATAAAGAATTCAGGAGCAGTTAGGTACTAAGGGGAAGGGTCGGTACCGAGAGTCAGGGTTTGGGGACACAAGATTTGGAAGCAAACACAGAATTGAGGCATTCAGCCTTCTCACCAGCGGAGTTGGCTGTGGTGCCATTTGAAATGAGGGAAGAGATGGAAGGGGAGCATGCACCAGAGATGGACTCGACAAGGTTCCACCAGTTCTTACAGGAGGGAGACAAGTTTAAAAAGTTAAATCTTGAAATTAGACAGATGTTTTCTGCCTCTCCTGAGAGTGGACACACTTGTGGACTCTTTGCCAATGACTCTCCGGTTCTGAGATTGGCAACTGATCATGTCTCTGTCTCCCCTTCCAGTTCTTCTCAGCTAAGTTCCCATTTACATTGCGTTTTGCCCTTTCATTTTTATCCCCCGCCAACCAGCGAAGTTGGCGGGGGATATAGAAATGGGTTCCGACCGTCCGTCCGTCCATCCGTCACATTTCGTTTCCGGAGCTTAACTACAAATCCCCTCAAGATATATTTACGAAATTTGGTACACATATCAAGCAAGTGGTGAACTGGTGCCTTTTGATATTTTCTAATTGATAGGTCACATGGTTTGGCAGCCATGTTGGATTCAAGAAAAATATTAAATAATGTTTTCTCTGGAATCACATAACCTAACGAAGCGAAAATTTGCAACTATCATCTTCCATCATGTCTGCATACATAGTAAAAATTATGACATCACAAGTCACATGGTTTGGCGGCCATCTTGGATAGAAAAACACACCTCATCCGATTAACACGAAACTTCACACACGTATTCCACTGGAGGATTGGAGGCAGAATGTAAATTTATGATGTCATAGGTCACATGGTTCGTCAGCCATCTTGGATTAAAAATTAATAAATTTTTTTAATCTTCTTCTCCAGAACGGCTGGACAGATTGAGGCAAAATTTCACACACACTTTCCCCAAGACATCCTTTCAGAAGTTTGTTTAATTTCTAATTGATAGGTCACATGGTTTGGTGGCCATATTGAATTTACCCTAAAACTTTCAAACTTCTTCTCCAGAACGGCTGGTCAGATCAAGGGGAAACTTCACATACATATTGCACACGCTTAGGGAATATAAGTTATGTTAATCCTCATTTACTATGGCGGGGGATATCGAAGACTTTGTCTTCAATGGATGCTAGTTATTGCTGTTTTGCTGTTTGTGTTCTTCATTTTTTCTGTCCAAAACCGTATCCTGCTGTGTTAATTCGTTCAGTTCATCTGTCAATTTTAGTCGGGCCGACCTGTGATCATCAAGTGGGCTTCCCCTCCTTTTACTGCCTTGTTTTCTCTTCTTTTGTTTCAGTTATTGTTACTTCTGATCACTCAGCTCAATCCATTTCCCCTCCTCCCTCGAAAAGCCAAAAAAAAATTTCGCCTTCTTCACTTAAAAAACAGGAATAAGCTTCTGGAAAAAAAAACAACAACCAACAACAACAACACCGGAAATCCGTTTTCGCGCCGTTTATTTCATTTATAACCTTCAGCTCAATTATTTTCCCCCTCCTTCCTCAAAAATTAAAACAAAATATCTCTCCTTCTTCTCCCGGAAGGAAAAAAACAAAAACAAATAATAAACACTCGGGGAAAATAACCCAACAACCAACAACAACATCGGAATTTTTTTTTTTTTAATCAAAACCACTCATTTTTACTTTAAAAAAAAACTGAATGAAACGTTATTTTCCCTTAAAACCTCTTCACAAAAAAATACTTTAAAAAATGCTTTAAAAATGCATCTTAAAGTGCCTTAATCTGCTTAGTACTCCATCAGGAACAACCGATTAATTATTATTCTTCTTCATCAAAATGTCTTCCTTTTCTCTTTCACATTGAGGCTTGTTTCCTCAGCCTGGTGTTGGCTGAGCGGTGAGGGTGGCTGGCTTGGGATCATAGGGTCCTGAGTTCGAGCCCTGTTGGCTGCCGACTTAACACCAGGTGGGGTTGACTCAGCCTGTCATCCTTCTGAAGTTGGTGAAATGAGTACCAGTGGATTGGTAGAGGGGGCATAGCATCAATGGCATTGTTGTGCCCCAACAAAATGATAGCTGCCAAGCTGTCATATGCAAGAAGAACAAGGTTTGTTTCCCAAAACCTCCTCACTGCTCAATGCTAAGTTCATCCAACCGACTGTTTCACTTCCAGCCAGAATTTCCTCCATTCCTTCAACCAAAAACATTCTCACCACCACCCCACCGATGAAGCTGGGTGCCATTAGGTTATGCAGTATGGCAATCCTGAGGCATCAAACTTGTGACGGCTGTGTGCACATGACAAAAATTTACCCTTCACGTCCATACATGGTGTCAAACACTTCCACGTCAGTAAACCGAACGAAAAGTCTTGCATCCCTCTATCTACATCCCTCTATCTACATCCCTCTATCTACATCCCTCTATCTACATCCCTCTATCTACATTCCCTCTATCTACACCCCTCTATCTACATCCCTCTATCTACATCCCTCTATCTACATCCCTCCATCTACATCCCTATATCTACATCCCTCCATCTACATCCCTCCATCTACATCCCTCTATCTACATCCCTCCATCTACATCCCTCTATCTACACCCCTCCATCTACATCCCTCTATCTACATCCCTCTATCTACATCCCTCCATCTACATCCCTCCATCTACATCCCTCCATCTACATCCCTCTATCTACATCCCTCTATCTCCAACACTTCCAGCCACCCATCTAATTCCCATTTAAACTTATCTATGAGCTCGCCATGATGTAACTTGCCATCACCATCAGCTAACCATATTAGTTCACCATCAGCTAACTTGCCATAAGGTCATTTGCCATGTATTATCTTGCCATCAGGTAACTTGCCATCTATGAGCTTGTCATGAGGTAACTTGCCATCTATTAGCTTGTCATCATATAACTTGCCATCTATTAGCTTGCCATTAATACTGCCCCATCTATTAGCTTGTCATCATATAACTTGCCATCTATTAGCTTGTCATCATATAACTTGCCATCTATTATCTTTCCATCAAGTAACTTGCCATCTATTGTTACGAATCTGGAAACCATTCGCATTCACACATACAGTTGACCCAAAGTTTAGTTATTTCGT
>CM068968.1:63116575-63145607 GCA_035128595.1 Eptatretus atami | reverse complement strand
TGGCAATGAACCGAGATCTCTCCGGTGAAGATCACAGAGCGAACCCCCGGGATTCACGATCGGTTCCAATGGAGAAATCGCTCGTTCTGGAGTTCTCTCACAGACCGCGGTCCAGGGGTCGGTCAACACCCGAGGATGAGGAGTCGGGACCACCGGTACGTGCCGTTCTCTCACCACCTCCGTTCTGGTGTTCTGAAAGTTTAGTTTAGAAGGATTCTTTTTGTTTCCAGTTTAATTGTGAAGGTGAAGTGTGAAGTCCGAGTTTTTGTCGATGATTCGATTCCCTCACATGAAGGTTTGAACCACAAACACGTTTTTGTTGATGAAGTTTTATTATTCTGATAACGTTACAACCCAAGATAAACCTTTCCACAGTTTTGTGTTAAATGACATTTTGTTAACCGTTGCGATTAATCACCTTGGTGGACCAAAGCAAAAGTGATGGAATTTCAAAGTTCGCGCTCCCTCCACAATTTACTCTTTCGAATCCGTTCATTGATTGTAGGGCGTCACACCAACGATTCCGTCCGTCTTGATTGAGCGGGTCAGACACCGCGCATACTCGATCCGTTCCTTGATGAGGTCGGCACCCGATACTCGATCCGTCCTAGATTGAGGGGGGTTCGGTCACCGATACCGATCGCGTCTGATGAGGGTCAGCTCCCGCAATCCTCGATCGTGTCCTGGATTGAGGGTCGGCACACCGATACTCGGATGTCCGGTTCCTGATTTGAGGGTGTTCCAGCACGCGATACGCGATCTGTTCCTGATTGAGGGAGGCAGACACCCGCATTCCTCGATCCGTTATTCCTGATTGGAAGGGTCACAGCACACGATACTCCGATCTGTTCCTGCCTTGAGGGGTCAGCACCCGATACTCGATCCGTTCTGACGTTGAGGGGTCGGCACACGGGCGAATACTGCGATCCGTTCCTGAGATGAGAGGGTTCAGCTCCCGATCCTCGATCTGTTCCTGATGTGAGGGGTCGGGCACCCGTACTCAGATACCGTTCCTGAATTGAGGTGTCGGCACCCACGATACTGTGATCGTTCCTAGATTGAGGGGCCGGCACCCGATACTCGATCACGTTCTTTATTGAGGAGGCCGGCACCGATACTCGATCAACGTTCCTGATTGAGGGGTCAGCTCCGATCTCGATCCTTTCCTGATTAGAGGGGTCGCGACCACTACGATAACTACGATCCGTGTCCTGATGAGGGGTCAGGCACCCGATACTCGACATCCAGTTCCGTGAGTTGAGGGGTCGGTTCACCTTCGATATTACGATTCCGTTTCCTGATTGAGTGGTCGGCAAATCCCCGATACTCACATCCGTATCCTGATTGAGGCCGTCACAACCCGCCGACTCATCTCGGAATCTGTTCCTGATTGAGGAGTCGGCACACACCGATACCGATTCACATTCCTGATTGCAGGGGGGTCGGCACACGATACTAAATCTGTTCTCTGATGAGGTGGATCGGTACACCCGATACTCGCGATCCGTTCTGATTAGAGGCGATCAGCAACCCGATCCTCCGATCTGTTCCTGATTGAGGTGTCAGACCGATCCTACAATTGTTTCCTAATTGAGGGGTCGGCACAACTCGATACTAGTCAGATCTGTTCCTAATGAGAGGGTCCGGCACACACGATACTAGATCTGTCCTGATTGAGGGTCGGCACCCGATACTAGAGCTCCGTTCCTGATTGATGGGGTCGGCACCCAATCCTCGATCCGTTCCTTGAATTGAGGGGTCGGCAGACCTCGAATATCTTCGACGTTCGTCTGTTGAGGGGTTCTGGCACCCGATAACTCGATCCGTTCCTTGGTGGAGGGGTCGGGGACACCACCGATCTCACTCGATCCGTTCCTGATTGAGGGTCAGCACCGCGATTCGATCAGTTCCTGATGAGGGCGTCGGCACCCCGATATACAGATCCATTCCCTGATTGAGGGGTCGGCCACCCATACTAGATCTGTTTCCTGATGATGGGGTCGCACCCGATTACTCGATCCATTCCTGTTGGGGGTCGGCACCCGATACTCCCGTTCTCGATGAGGGAGGTCGGCACCCAATCCTCCGAGTCTTATTCCAGTGTGGGGTCGCACCACGATTGATAGCGACTGTTCCTGATTTGGAGGTGGGCGGTACCGATCCCTCGACTTTTACCCATGGTTAGGGGTCGGCACCGATCTGCGATCCGGTTCCTGAGATTGGAGGGGGTCGGCAACCCGATCCTACGACTCTTTCCGGTTGACGCGGGTCGGCACCCGATCCTCTGATCACGTTCCGAGTGGATGAGGGTCGGCTCGTCCGACTTATATGATAGTGTTCACAAATGTGAGGTAAGTTGGAGGCAGAACGAAGGAGAGCTTGGTTGGTTTGTGTTCGTTAACAAGCATGCTGTTATCCTCTTGGCTATAACGAGGCGTTTTTATCAATCCCGCTTTTGCCGCCACTCGACTAACCAATCAAGGGAGGTTTCTGTATTCCGACATGTCCATCCGTACAATTTCTCTGTAATCCATCATGTCTACCACCGTGGCATCCTTTGTAGTCCATCATGTCCATCCCGATCTCTCCTTTTGGTGAAGGTGAAGTCCGAGTTTGTCGATGATTCGTTCCCTCAACATGAAGGTTTGAACCACAAACACGTTTTGTTGATGAAGTTTTATTTATTCTGATAACGTTACAACCCAAGATAAACCTTTCCACAGTTTTGTGTTAAATGACATTTTGTTAACCGTTGCGTTAATCACCTTGGTGGACCAAAGCAAAGTGATGGAATTTTCAAAGTTCGCGCTCCCTCCACAATTTACTCTTTCGATCCGTTCTTGATTGAGGGGTCAGCACCCGATACTCGATCCGTTCTTGATTGAGGGGTCAGCACCCGATACTCGATCCGTTCCTGATTGAGGGGTCGGCACCCGATACTCGATCCGTTCCTGATTGAGGCGTCAGCACCCGATCCTCGATCTGTTCCTGATTGAGGAGTCGGCACCCGATACTCGATCTGTTCCTGATTGGGGTCGGCACCCGATACTAGATCTGTTCCTAATTAAGGTCGCACCCGATACTAGATCTGTTCCTGATTGGGGTCGGCACCCGATACTCCCGTTCCTGATTGAGGGGTCGCACCCAATCCATCTTTCCCAGTTGAGGTCGCCACCCATACTCGATCCGTTCCTGATGATGGTCAGCACCCGATACTCGATCCGTTCTTATTGAGGGTCGGCACCGATACTCGATCCTTCCTGATTGATGGGTCAGCACCCGATACTCGATCCATTCTTGAATGAGGGATCGGCACCCATACTTGATCCGTTCCTGATTGAAGGGCCGGCACCGATACTCGATCCTTCTTTATTGAGGGCCGGCACCCGATACTCGATCGTTCTTGATTGAGGGGTCCACCGATACTCGATCCGTTCCTGATTGATGGTCAGCACCCGATACTCGATCCGTTCCTGATTGAGGGGTCGGCAACCGATACTCGATCCGTTCCTGATTGAGGGTCGGCACCCATACTCGATCCGTTCCTGATTGAGTGTCGCACCCGATACTCGATCCGTTCCTGATTGAGGGTCAGCACCCGATCCTCGATCTGTTCCTGATTGAGGAGTCGGCACCCGATACTCGATCCATTCCTGATTGAGGGGTCGGCACCCGATACTAGATCGTTCCTGATTGAGTGGTCGGCACCCCATACTCGATCCGTTCCTGATTGAGCGTCAGCACCCGATCCTCGATCTGTTCCTGATTGAGGTGTCAGCACCCGATCCTCAATCTGTTCCTAATTGAGGGTCGGCACCCGAACTAGATCGTAATTGAAGGTCCACCCATACTAGATCTTTCCTGATTGAGGGGTCGGCACCCATACTCGATCCGTTCCTGATTGAGGGTCGGCACCCAATCCTCGATCCGTCCTGATTGAGGGTCGGCACCCGATACTCGATCCGTTCCTGGTTGAGGGTCGCACCCGATACTCGATCCGTTCCTGTTGAGGGTCGGCACCCATCCATCCTCCTGAGTCGCACCCGATTCTCGATCCTTCCTGATTGAGGGTCGGCACCCGATACTCGACCATTCCTGATTGAGGGGTCCACCCGATACTAGATCTGTTCCTGATTGAGGTCGGCACCCGATACTCGATCCATTCCTGTGGGGGGTCGCACCCGAACTCCGTTCCTGATTGAGGGGTCGGCACCCAATCCTCGATCTTTTCCCAGTTGAGGGGTCGCCACCCGATACTCGATCTGTTCCTGATTGAGGGGTCGGTACCCGATCCTCGATCTTTTCCCGGTTGAGGGGTCGGCACCCGATCCTCGATCCGTTCCTGATTGAGGGGTCGGCACCCGATCCTCGATCTTTTCCCGGTTGAGGGGTCGGCACCCGATCCTCGATCCGTTCCAGAGTGAGGGGTCGGCGTCCGACCTTATTATGCAAGTGTTCACAAATGTGAGGTAAGTTGGAGGCAGAAACGAAGGAGAGCTGGGTTTGGGTTGTGTTCCGTTAACAAGCAGCTTGTTATCTCTTGGCAAACGAGGCGTGTTTTTATCAACCGCTTTGCCAGCCACTCGACAACCAATCAAGGGAGGTTTCTGTATCCATCATGTCCATCCCGTACATCCTCTGTATCCATCATGTCTACCCCGTGCATCCTTTGTATCCATCATGTCCATCCCGTACATCCTCTGTATCCATCTTGTCCACCCCGTGCATCCTCTGTATCCATCTTGTCCACCCCGTGCATCCTCTGTATCCATCATGTCCATCCCATACATCTTCTGTATCCATCATGTCCATCCCGTGCATCCTCTGTATCCATAATGTCCATCCCGTACATCTTCTGTATCCATCATTGCCACCCCGTGCATCCTCTGTATCCATCATGTCCATCCTGTGCATCCTCTGTATCCATCATTTCCACCCCGTGCATCCTTTGTATCCATCATGTCCATCCCTTACATCCTCTGTATCCATCATGTCCATCCCGTGCATATTCTGTATCGTTTTGGCCCGATCTCTCAATGGTGAAGAATCACTTAAGAAAATTTGAAATTTCTCATCTGGATTCGAATCTTCACCAAAATCGAATCGATTCATCCTTGTCATACACTCAACCTGTCCACCAAGATTTGTACGAATCCGTCCGTAACATTTTGAGGTGTCGTGTTATATATTGATTTTAGCCCTATCACTCAATGCTAAGCTTGATGTTGGCTTAACGGTTAAGGTGGCTCGCTTAAGATCTTAGAGTCTTGAGTTCAATCACCAGTTCAGCCATTAAATTAACACCAAGTGGGTTAATTCAGCCTGTCATCATTCTGAGGTCAGCAAAATGAGTATCGGCTTACTGGTAACGGGCACTGCATCAGCAGCATCGCTACACCCCCAGAAAATTATGCAGCCAAGCAACCCGACTACATGCAAATAAATAAATAAATAACCATTTAAGTTTTAAAGTATTTTAATTATTTGTTTTGACCTCTCTTGCTGCCCACGCAGATCGCTAAGTTTGTGCTGCAATTGGCGTTTACATTCTATAAAGGAAGGAACTGCAGCTAATGCTGTGCTGTGATTGGTGAGTCCAGGCAGCAAAATCAATGACAGAAAGAGAAATGTTAATATTGTTCCATTCCGATGCCAGGAGCTTAAATCATAAAAAGGAAGATCTTGAAGCTTAGGTAGTTAGAGAGGAGTACAGCAAGGCCTTATTTAATTATATAAGGGGCTCAAGAACAGGATAACATATTGAGGAAGAGCACATGAAGATTGGTTTGGGATGAAAGTGAGCTGCCAAGCTTATTAGGGTACCATTAGCTTTACACACTGTGGTACCCTATTGTTTCTGTTCTGTTTCTTTGTATTGTTCTTCGGCCCTTTTTCGGCTTTTCTTTGCTCGATTATTTCTCTCAAAAAATTTTTTTTTCTCAGCAATTGCTTGTCTGATTGCTTGTCACCCAGAAGTTCATAGGAGAGCATTCCTTGTGCTTCGTCTTTGCTGTGTGTCAGGGTTCCCAGATGTATCAGGCCAAATCATTTTTTAAAAGGTTGAGCCCGAAAGTGCTCGCGAACCACCTGGAAGGCCCTCACGTACCACAGGTTGGGAACCACTGAAATATCGGGATGTGTCATAAGAACGTGTTGCATTCTTGGAACAAGATCGCCCGTAGCGTCGTTACTCTTCTATGGTATTAATAATCATAAAGATGATAACATGACCCCCTTGGCGGCTCCTGTAGTTAGCGGGTCTTCTCGTGGTACTAATCATTTTGACTTGGTTTAGTCAAGATTCGTGTGTGGTATTGTTTTTGATTCATAAATGTTAATGAAAGTTTAGTTTAAAATGGATTGTTTTTGTTTCAGGTGTTATTGTGAAGGTGAAGGTGAAGTCCGAGTTTGTCGATGATTCCTTCCATCAACATGAAGGTTTGAACCACAATCTGCTTGTTAGTTATAGATGATGATTCATGTACATTGGTTGTGAAGTTCATTAATTTATTGAGAAAATTGTTGGACTTTCCTTCAGACCTTGTCAAACACCAAGATCATTACATCTGCCACAAAATATGGACGGAGGTTCTGTTTTCACCCCTGGTTGTTTGTCTGTGAGCAGGAACTTTCAAAGCTATGAATGGATTCAGATGAAATTTGGAGGACAGGTTAGGTGTGTGATGATGACGAATTGATTCGATTTTGGTGAAGATCCGGATGCAGATATAAGAATGTTTTAAGTGATTCTTCACCATAGAGAGATCGGCTTTCCCCTCCCCACCCTGCTTTCTAGCTCTCTCCTCATTCCACCCTCTCAATGCTTACCCCTCACCCCACTCCCTAAATGTTTCCTCCTCCCCTCACCCTCTTAAACCTTCTCCCATACCCCTCACACTCAAACCACCCCCCGCACCCCTCACACACACAATCTTTCCCCTACACATTCAAATATTCCCCCATACCCCACACACTCAAACCTTCCCCTGCAAAGCCTCCCCCCCCTCAATTGTGCACCATCCCAACACCTCCACTAAATGGCAAATCCTCTCTTCTGGACTTGGTGATTAACTTTCCCACTAATGTCTTCTGCTCTTCCTCTTCCTACCCTTCTTCCCGCCCATGGTACAGTGAATCCTGTGGTGAGGCAGTTACTCTGAAACAACTTGCCTTCTCTTCCTGGAAGGCAAATCCGATCGAAGGCAAACTGCAATAATGGGTTCCATGACGTTGCTGATTGGAAGTAAGCTGATTGGTCTGCAGTTGAGGGGATCAGATCAGTCCAACCTCAAGAATGAACTTTCAAACTTGTCTCCCTCTTTTAAAACCTGGTGGTGCCTTGTTAAGTCTGTCTGGTGTATGCTCCCCTTCCATCCCTTCCCTCACTTCAAATGGTACCACAGCTGACTCCGCTCGTGAGAAAACTGAATGCCTCAATTCTGTGTTTGCTTCCAAATCTTGTGTTCCCTACCCCTCACTCTCTCTGTACCCATCCTTCCCTGTCGTACCAAACTGCTCCTGCATTCTGTGTCTTTTGCACCTGAGAAGGTGGAGAAGGTTCTTTCAACCCTCAACTCTGACTGCCACTGGATCGGAAGGCATCAGCTCACGTTTTCTAAAAACCTTCTCTACTGCTCTTGCACATCCCCTCTCTGCCCCTTTTAGGCTATCATTTGTTCTCGGTCATCTTCCGTCTGCTTGGAAATCCACCAACATCACTGTACTATATATAAAGGTGCAAAAACTGACCCCCTCAACTACAGACCTATCGGTTTCCTTTCAATTATTGGTCAGGTTATGGAATCGATCATCGCATTTGATTTGAAATATTTCCTTTTCTCCAACAACGTCATCTCAGATCACAAATTTGGATTCAGACCAGGTCACTCCACCTTGGACATGCTGCTTCTACTCACCCAATAATGGATGGAGTTCCTCAATGTCAGACATGAGATCAGGGTTGTCTCACTGAACGTGTCCTGCTTTCGATACAGTGTGACATCCTGCCGTACTCTCCAAACTCTCTGCCTATGGCATCCAGACCAACTGCACACAATGCTTACTGACTTCCTCAACTCTTATCGATGGAAGGATTTCATTGGGTGCCACATCGTGTGGAACTCAATGGAATCCTTCCGTCTCCTCTCCCTGTCAAAGCTAGAGTGTCCAAGGCAGTGCTCTGGCCTCTGGGCCCAGTCCTATTCCTGATCTTCATCAATCATCTATCTGACTGGAAAATTTCCTTTATTTATTTGCTGATGACTCCACCCTCTGCCATGACATCCCTCATCCTTCAGACAGGAAGGCTGCAGCCTCTTCACTCTCTTCAGACCTTGACACAATCACAAGCTGGTAATGGAGTACTGCTCTCCCACTCCCACCCAGGCTGGCTGTCCTGCCTCACATCTTGCTGAGCTTGATGGCATGGAAACCAAGGCCTTCAAGATTATTGGAATCTCTGTGATAAAGCTGAGTCTATGAGAGTATCACTTCACCATCGCAGACAGGTTGGTGGTCTCTCTGTCTTCCACCACCTTGCTGGTCCTCCCTCCACCCCTCCCAAATCCCTCCTCCATCCAATTTTCCCTCCTTGGAGTTTCCTTCTTTGTCCATCTTGTCCACCCCCATGCATGCAATTTGCACGTCCTCTATTTGTTTGTTACGTCCTGATCCATTCTGTGTATTAGCCCTTCCACGAGGCTCAACTATGTATGTGTACAAAAAACAACTTTTGTTGCAGAGTTAAAATTTTGAACAAATTCAGTGCATTTTAAGTCCTTGTTTGAAGTAGAATAAAATACATTTTTTATTTTGCAATCTCCAAGCAGATTGAGGGTGAGACGTTATTGGTTGCTTTATAATTCTCTCCCCGCTGTGTGGTTAGAGATTTTATTTTATTTTATTTTATTTAGTTTTTTTGTTCTCGGTTTGATTGTTTATTCCTTTTTCCTGTAATGAACCAATGTCGCATTGTTTGCAGGTGGAGCTCATCTCGTGAAGACAGAAAATTTCCAAACTAACTTTCTTCAGACTTCCCAGGATGCATTAAGCAATGAGGGTGTAAAGCAGGAACCCTGTGATTCTCCTTCCATGGAGTCCAGCAATGCTACTCAGATGCTTACAGGTAAGCATAGCCATGCACAGAACACATGTACTACAACAACTTTTACTTCTTTAACCACCCCAATTATTGCCACATTCTTGTGTGGTGGCCAGGAAAAGTTTTGGTCCAAGGTCTTCACAGAGTTGCTGGCCAGGCCAGGCTTTAATCTGAAAGTGGCAAACTTTCAGAATAAACATCTTGTCTCGAACATTACAGTCACAACAAATGATTTATTCCATATCCAAACACAGACACACAAGCGTTAATGTCGCAATCCCATTCACCGAGCTGTCGAGACACGAGTGGAGTATTTTTGGCACAAATCTTCCTATATCTATGCAAAGTGTTCGGGGCAATACTTCCTGCCTTTGTGCAAACTCACTATTTTGTATGCAAAACCGTTATTGTTTGGTGCTTTGAAACATGAAAATTATTCTCTATGTCCCTCACCCACCTCCACATGTACCTTGTTTTTAAAAGATAGGAATAAAAAAAAGTGAAAGAAAAAACAGAACGTTAAATACTTTTCTTCTCTTCCGATACGTTCTCGCAGCTGGACAGATATTGTTGTGGGATTCGCCCGCAGGCGTCTTAGCTAGTCAACTACTAACACCCTACCGGGCCTTCGCCACTACGAATTGATTGATCAATTAACACCCGTAAACCTAAAAAAAGATCCGAACTAGATATACATTCAAGTCAACCTCAAGCGCATACTCACTTCAATTATACGCTTAATCACAGTGCTTTTATCTCAAAACATACACAACACATCACCCTACAAGACCGTGTGTAAAATACATGCGTCTGCAATCACACTTCTAAATCACCCTCTTACACAATTTTCAAATTAATCTATCAAGGGCCAACGACAAGTACAAACTTTCACACATCACGACACAGCCCGGTCATTGGCGCATCGACACTACTAACTCAACATCAGCAATGTTGTCTATCCAGCTCGTTTCTCTCTGATCGCCACAGCAGACATCCAAGATCCGGGACGACCGCTTTAACCAATAGCGGCCGCTTCGCCCACCGAACGGACAATCCAGTCGCGGCTTTCCGAATCAACGCCGGAAACCAGCCACGGTGTGTTTTTAAGCACACCACAGCCTAGTCAATATTCTACCGCGCGCGACAGGGTCAATCGCCGAATTGTCGATATACCGAATTAATCGCGCGGGCAGACTACCAGAGACTGTACCTCAACGGGGCCGCTTGGAAACGAGCCGCTTAAGCAGCTCGCTTCGTTTTGGATAACCGAGCGGTATTATCGCGCAACCCCGTTGGACCCATCACTTTATCGGCTATTTAAAAACCAACTATTGTTTCCGAACTCAATATGGCAGTTCAATGCAGGAAAAGGACGCAACGAACGGGGTAACATTTAAACAAGCACATTTATTTACAAAGCACACGTAAACAGTGATGCAATCATGCAGGTATGCAATTATGCAAGGCCGAACACGCACGCAAGTATACAACCAACAAAAGCAATGCAAAAGAGCTACTACCGTCTATCTATTATGTACACACTTAACAGTTCTACTTGAAAACATGGCGCCACAACTTCATTCAAAAGCAAGGAAAAACCCCAGGACAGACGAGGGGTAGACTGGACCTCTTGGGTCTTTATTTCACGGAGCTGTGATGACCGCAGAGGCTCGCGAGGCCGTGCTGGTTACCTTCACCTCGCTGGGGCGACCCGCGACACCCGTCCCCACGGCAGCTGTCGTGATCGCGGTCCGGCCCAGGCCTCGTCTGACGGCTTGGTGATTCGGGCCCAGCCGGCAACGCCTCAGAGGAACGAACGGGTCTTATGCTCTTTCAGAGTTGATGCTCTCTTAAGAGCCCGTCCGTCCCTCAGCGCTGCTTGGACTGTCCCGAAGCCCGATCACCTCGGACCGTTCGATGCTGGCTGCAACCTCTCTCCGGTCTCCCCACGTCCCACACGAACGCGCAGTTCTGCGTGGCACGCCGGCCTGCTGTGCTCCCCGCTCCGTCTCCTCGGCGAACCCGGACTTCCACTGCCCTCCACTGGACTCGAACTCCGCTCCTCACACCGCTCCAAACCCCGACCGACTCTCTCACTTCGCGCTCTGCGCGTTTTTTATAGGGTTCGTGAGGCGAGATCTGATCTCCGCTCTTTCACCTCTGACCCCCACTGGCTCCGCCCCTCTCGATCTCCTGATCCGAATTCCGAGGCGAAGCTTGGGCGAGCGGACGTGGTAGAGATCATCGACGCTGAAGGGAGAGCCGACGTGGTAGAAATCACCGTCGCTAGCAACAAGGAAACCACCGCGTTTGTTTGCAGCGACCTTGCCGTGGGCGCGCGCAAAGATGGCGGCGCACGCGGAGTTGAAGGTGAAGCGATGTTGTTCCGTTGTGTGGTATTGGGGAGATGCGGTTTAGGAGATGGTGGCTGTGGTTGGCATTGTGGAGAAGGTGGTTTGTGGAGGAGGTGGTTGTGTGAAGGCGGTTGTGAGAGCGATGTTGGTGGTGGAGGTGGTTGTTGTGAAGCGGTTGATGAGAGCGATGTTGGTGGTAGAGGTGGTTGTTGTGTGAACGGTTGGTCCAAAATAACGATAGCAAAAGAATAACGGCTAACTCAAAGATCACAGCCCTGATCACACGAATAAATCCCGCTAAACATCGTGGGGAAATCTATCTGAACACAGACTTATCGACATAACTGATCTAAGGACCTATATGGTGCTCTGCGAAATGTCCACAGCCGTAACAATATATTTGAAATATTCGTTCCCCTCTCTCTACTTTTCTCTGTCTTTTATTGCTGTCTTCACTTCCGTGACTTCCATTCCTCATATTATTCTTCCTAACAACTGATTGTCCCACCTGGCCTGATTGTCAATGCTTGTCACATATCTCATTGCATATTTTACGTTGGTTTTTACCACCCCTTGCATTTTTACCACCTCTAATAACTAGTACACGCATTTTATGAAAAATCGTTGGTCAACCTGAAACAGATTGCAACAAAAAGTATCTCTGCTGTTTTATAATCCTCAATATGTCCTCTATCACATATAACAAGTGTTAAGGGATCCAAGGAGGAGAAACCTGTTAAAAATCATTGGAATATGACCACACTGATCCCCCCCCCCCCCCCCCCCATTTCAGTCTTCTCTAAACAAGCCGATCTGAAGGTTTCAGTGAACTGTCAGATCGTGATTTTTATTGAAGCTATTGGCAAGCAGTTTGGGTTTGAAGGACTAAGAGGCAGTCCCAGCCGATTGCAAAACAATTAAATACGAAAATAACGAAATAAAAAGCAACACTGAGATGCATACCGAGTGCATACTATTCTCGACACACAACACCAAAAGTCAAGTTTGGAATGATGCTTGCATAATTTTGTTATAAATGATTAAATACAACGCTGAAGACCATTTGCAATTATTGCGGATTGTCATTGCACAAGCTAATTAAAAATGAAAATACAAATGTTGAACATCAACTGGTGGGAATAGTAGTGGTGAAACGTAATACTAAATTACCCATGAAAGATCGTGGCTGATAGTGAGATCCAAGAGTTTGAGAGACTGAACTTCCCAAGAGGATTGTCAGGAAAGTATATGGGGTGGGGGGGGGGAGATCCAAGTGCTTGCCCAGCTTGTGATTTTTGTAAAGGTCCGAAGAGAGAGAAAAGTCTGCAGCCTGCCTGTCTGAAGGATGAGGGATGTCTCGACAGAGGGTGTAGTCATCAGCAAATATAATTAAAGAGGATTTTCCAGAGAGTCAGTGAGATCATTGATGAAGATCAGGAATAGGACTGGCCCCAGAACACTGCCTTGTCGTCCATGGACCCAGGACCCCAAATTTCACTTATTGGTACTTCCTGAGGTGGCAAATTCTCACGATCTTTTGTTTTTTAAAAGGTCTATGTCTGTCGATGATAAAGTGATATGATGGCAATCGCAGAGTGGCATCTTTGTGGTAGTAAATGCCCATTTTCTTAGTGTCATCAGATTGAGCATTGCCAGCTACCCTTAGCACAGGGGGGTGGGCCAAAGGCTGGCATGGTTTGTTGTACAACAATGAAACTTGTCATGATAAATGACTAAATGTGTATTAATAGGTTAAGAAATGACGTATTTTTTTGTTTTTGTGAAAACCACCTATGGAAGGCACTATCCGGAGCCAAATATAAAGGATAGGCATCCCTCGGTATACGCCTAGGTTACGTTCCAGTAAACCGAGCTGTATAGTGGTTCGCTGTGTTGTGAACAATTGCACCGATGGGAAATAAGGGATGCATTCTAGGAGAGAGGGGGTTATCACTCAACATGCTGTTTTTTTTTCACATTTATTGTTGAAAAAAAAAAAACACCCAAAGTAAATTAAACACATAAAAATAACATGGTGTACTTGTGTAGTATTTATAATGATTTAACCACAAATACTGTGCAGTACAGTTTGCACAAATATAAAATTGTATACGGTTATAGCAAATAGCTCAGGGTTGTCAAACTCTTCGCTCTCCTCTCTGATAACATCACTGTCCTCCTCAACACTTTCACTGGCTATGATGATGGCACAGCTGATGGTAGAGTGGTTGAGCACGGTGATAGGTAGAGTGGTGGTGGAGGCATCGGCTGATAGGTAGAGTGTGGTGGAGGCATGGCTGATAGGTAGAGTGGTGGGTGGAGGCACGGCTGATAGGCAGAGCGGTGGTGGAGGCACGGCTGATAGGCAGAGCGGTGTGGATGCCGGCTGATAGGCAGAGTGGTGTGGAGGCACGGCTGATAGGCAGAGCGGTGGTGGAGGCACGGCTGATAGGCAGAGTGGTGGTGGAGGTACGGCTGATAGGCAGAGTGGTGGAGGCGGCTGATAGGCAGAGTGGTGGTGGGCACGGCTGATAGGCAGAGTGGTGGTGGAGGCACGGCTGATAGGCAGAGTGGTGGTGGAGGCACGGCTGATAGGCAGAGTGGTGGTGAGGCACGGCTGATAGGCAGAGTGGTGGTGGAGGCACGGCTGATAGGCGAGTGGTGTGTGGAGGCACGGCTGATAGTCAGAGTGGTGGTGGAGGCACGGCTGATAGGCGGAGTGGTGGTGGAGGCACGGCTGATAGGCGGAGTGGTGGTGGAGGCACGGCTGATAGGCGGAGTGGTGGTGGAGGCACGGCTGATAGGATGAGTGGTGGTGGAGGGACGCTGATAGGTAGAGTGTTGGTGGAGGCACGGTTGATAGGTAGCGTGGTGGTTGTGACATGGCTGATAGGTCGAGTCATTGTGACACGGCTGATAGGTCACAGTTTTACGTAATTTCTTGGCATGCAGAGGTGCATTTGCTGATTAAGATGGATGTTTGACAGGCATCTCAATGCTATTATCAATAAGTGATGTTTTTCAGGGATGCAGACCTACAATGATACGTCAGTAAGTAGCCGACAGATGTTGTTCAGACAGTCACGTGATCATACGTAGTGAGGGCGAGATATTTTGAGGGGGTGTTACGATGGGTTGTGGTGTTACATGGTGCTTTGAATTATAGCAGCGAGAGGTGTTTTGAATTTTTTTTGTTTTGAACTGATATGTTTTCAATAATGTGACCGTGAACTATTTGCAATACACAGCGGAAGGTGTATTTAATTATACAACAGGACTCCAGGAGGACTTTTGAATTGCTCAGCAAGGGTTTTGAATTTTGCAATGGACAACAGCTGAACTTTTAAATTACGCAGCGGGAATGGTTTTAAATACCGTTATAGGCATTCTAGCGAGATCATAAAACATTTTTCTGCCGTTGTACGAAATATGGTTCCAATTAGAGCCTTTCTAGCGTAAAATGTAAAATGGACAGCCTTATTGCGAGGGATGCCTGCACATTTAATTTTCGGTATTTACTCAACAATTCATTATCATTTTTAGCTCACCTGGACTTTAGTCAGGTGAGCTGATGCATTCGAGCATTGTCTAGAGGTGAGTGAGTGAGTGAGTCAGTCATTATCACTTGAACCAAACACACAGTTTTGATGAAACTGAGCCACAACCTTCATATCTGATGCCTAATGGTATATTAACCGCATCAAAGTCTGTGTTCATTATGGGGACCCACAAGAGGGGGGGGGGGGGAGGTTTGAACTTCCCAAAATAGATATTTGCTCTCTTCTTCGAAACTACACACACTTTCAATGAAACTTGACCTCAACTTCATCACACTGATGTACCAAAGTTTGTTCATGACATTAAAAAAAAATTGGGGGTCTGAAAGGGTGAAAGAGGGAGTTTCCCCCAAAATATGTATTTTCTCTTTTCTCTGAAACTAAACACAATTTCAATGAAACTTGACCACAACTTTCATCACCTGTAATGTACCAAAGTTTGTTCACTGTATTGAAATATTGAAATATATATACACACACACACATACATCAGACACACCTCCTGACTGTTATGGTGAGCATCGCCGTGGATTGTGTCTCACACAGTAAAACCGCATAATCCACACAGAACAACCATCCGTCTGCCACCCAGACAATTCTTCCTGCTAATGCAAACCATTCAACGCGGAAGGTACGTGATGTGATCGGCGGGAAATCGAAACGTGTGGAGTGTGACGAGCACTCCGCCAATCCCCATTGGACACAGTTGGTGTGGACTGTGTCCATGGGGATCGGCGGAGTGCTCGTCACACTCCAATGTTTCAATATATAGTCAACCTCGCCTTCCTGTCTTCGCTGTCCGCGAGTTTGCGTATCTGCGCTTACCTTTTAGACACCCTTTCTTTCCTTCACGCTGATACTCCTGCGTATCGGCAGAAAAAATTATCTCCTCCAACCTCAAACTCCTTAGGTTTTTATAAGTATTTTTTTTAACACTTTCAATGCTTGGATAACAATATTCTCCTTCATGCAACATTACCAGTTAAAACATAACTTTACCGTATCACCGGAAAATATAAAAATTTGCCTTCTGCGTCTTCCAGGAGCATCCTCCCAGCGCGGACAAAATAAAATCTGCCAAACCTGAACTCATTCGTATTTCATTAGCATTTCGATAACAATATTTTCTTCATTTAACGTAACATGTTAAATTATAATTGTACCGTATTGCCGGAAAATATAACAATTTGAAAATTTACATTCTGCGTCTTCCAGCATCTGCCGCACCCATCTTCGGTGGCAGAGGTAATGAGAATCATTATGAGTGAAAAATGAAAAAAATTGTTTGTTTTGATTTTTTTGAAGCGACGACAGGAAATGCGATAGTGTTGAGGAGGTATAAGCAAGATACCTGGGACATAAGCAATAAGTAAGATGCACTTTCTATCCGAGGAAAGGCCGTGTCAGACTTTGAACAATACGAAACGAAAAGCACAAACAAATTAATTAAATGAAAAATCTTGAGATTGTGAAACAGAACCAATTTACAGCGAAAACAGACTGATCAACATTACGTTGTGTAATTTCCCATCCTACCGATGGGCTTTCCAATGTTGATCAGAACCAGTTGACATATACTGGTCTAACAGTTCAAACTTATCTTTCAATTCCGGGAAACCTCACACTTTTCCGTCTCTTCAAGGATTATCAAATGAATGACCAGTCATTTTGCACAGTAAACTACCGTTAGATGTTCAGTCTCTCTGCCTTCGGTCACCGGCTCCACAAGTGGCCAATTGTTCTCCAAGATGCAGTTAAATAAAAGCAACGAATTTTGAAATCGCTCGAACAAAGTTTGGAACAAGTAGTAAAATAAATGCTCTTTGAGTTCTTTTCAACTTTCAGTTTGCTCGGTTTCCTTGCCTTTTCTCTGTCATCTTCCTCATTGTTTATTTCTTGGCTTATCTCATCATGTCACCTGCTCTTCAAAGATCCGATATTTTAGATTTTAAAAATCTCGACACTTGAGCATGGTGAAGCTGCTGTTGAGTTGCTTTTCATTGTACATTTTTGGAACTTTAACTTCCAACGTCATCATCATAAAAATAAAAAGAAACTTCAAATTCAAGAACCAGGAATTTAAGGACGTTTTCTTTTGTTGTGAAGCTTGCTGTTGAAGGTTGGAAGTTTGTGTGCACATCCTGTTCAGAAACTAGCTTTTGTAGAAAGGTGTAAAATTCTGCCTTTAATTTCTGCTTGAATAGAGATCCGCGCTTAAAAAACGACAAGCACAGACAAAAGGCCAATGTGTAATCTAATGAGTGTGAAAATACTTATCGATTAGGCTATATTTTCAAAGGAATTGATTTATTGACCCTTTTTGTGAATTGTCTTTGCAGGGAATCAAATGGGAGATTCTTTGAATCAGCACGGGAATTTTTTGTCATGACACTGACAAGTCGAGCATCTCATCTGAGAATACTCACACAATACTCACAAGGTCTTCAAAACACTCGATGAGATTCAAAGAAATGAGAAGCCAAACAGTTTTCTTTCTGCAACAAAAGCACTTTCGTCCTTTTCATCCCCAAAAAGAGATCAAAATGTACACAAAGATGAGAAGTCCTACACATGTCCTGTGTGTAGTCAGGCATTTTACAAGTTATATTCTTTGACGAAGCATCAAAGAACACATAAGAGGGAGAAGCCGTATACATGTCTGTGTCAAAAGCTTTTGTTAAGTTGATAAATTTAAAGAATCATCAAACCACATGTACAGGAGAGAAGCCATACAAGTGTTCTGTGTGCAACAAGGGTTACGATTATTCATCGGGTTTATCGATACATCGAAGAATCCACACAAAAGAAAAGCCCTTCAGTTGTTCTGTGTGCAGCAAGACTTTTGGTTATTCATCAACTTTATCTCAACATCAAATTGTTCATTCGGGAAAGAAACCTACAAGTGTTCTGTGTGCACCAAAGCTTTCACTTACTTATCAAGTTTTTCTCAACATCAAAGACTTCACACAGGAGAAAGCCTTACAGATGTTCTCTTTGCAGTGAGGTCATTACCAACGTATACCATTTGAAAATGCATGAAAGGATGCACAGAGGAGAGAAACTTCACAGATGTTGTGTTTGCAGCAAGAACTTTCTTTCATCATCCCATTTGAAATTGCATCAAAGGTCCACACAGGAGAGAAGCCATATAAGTGTTCTCTTTGCATCAAGGCCTTTTCTTCATTCGCAAGATTGAAGTCACATCAAACAACCCACACTGGAGAGAAGCCTTTCAAGTGTTCAGAATGCAATAAGGATTTTGCTCGTTCATCAAGTTTATATCGACATCATAAAACCATACGGGAGAGAAGCCCTTCAAATGTTCTGTGTGTTCTAAGAGTTTCTCTGTGAAGGCAACCTTAAAGAATCATCAAGAATTCACACTGAGAGAAGCCTTATAAATGTTCTATGTGCAGCAAGACTTTGCTCGTTTATCAAATTTACAGACACATCAAATGCGACATACACGAGGGAAGTACTTCAAGTGTTTCTTTTGCACGGAAGCCTTCTCTTGGATGTCAACATTGAAAATACATCAACGAATACACGCAGGAGAGAAGCCCACCAAGTGTTCTGTGTGCAATAAGGAATTTTCAACGAACTTAAGAATGAAGTCCATCAAGAATACACACAGCAGTGAAGTCTTTCAAGTGTTCTGTGTGTGGCATGGCGTTTTCTCGTTCATCCATTTTATACGACATGAAAGAAGTCACATGGGAGAGAAGCCCTATAAGTGTTCTTTCCTGTAGCCGGCGCATTTGCCTGTCCATCCCTATTGTCTCGACATCAGATGAAGCACACAGGAGAGAAGCCGTACAAGTGCTCATTGTGCACCAAGTCTTTCCCTCATTCCACAAGTTTGTTTGAACATGTAAAGAGACACACAGGAGAGAGGCCGTAAAGTGCTCCTATGCAACAAGCATTCTATGATATGTCTTCATTAAAAACGCATCAAAGAATACACACCGGTGAGAAACCCTACAAATGTTCTTGTGCAGCAAGGCGTTTGCTCAATCGGGAACTTTATCTGAACATCAAATAACGCACACACGGGTGAAGCCGTACAAGTGTTCTTTGTGTAGCAGGCCTTTGCTGTGTTATCAACAATGAAACGCCACCAAACAATGCATACAACACAGAGGCCATACAAGTGTTCTGTCTGCAACAAAGCCTTTGCTCGTTTCGGATATTTATCCAAACATAAAGTAATCCATGGAGATGCTACAGAACAAGAGACAACCTGTGAATGAACGAGCCCATATTCACAAACAGCAAAGTGCAGAACCAGATTTTCCACAGCCTGGATAGACTATTAAAATTCAACTTTTGATAATGTTCTACATTCATGAATGGTAACATGCATGCAAGTATACATGATAACCCCAAGTGATCAAACTGATTGAGAAGCAAAGGAGCTCTGGAATACTACATTGATATTACAGCACTCGGAAAGAAAGATTGAAATATCACAAGTGAACATACGATGTGGGATCTTCCATGGTGTTCACCCTCCATCCCCCCCCACCCCTTCCCCTCCATTTTTCGTCTGGCCTGGACCCACTGAATAACTTCAGTAACGAGCAAGCACACGGATACACCAAAACATCCAACAGAAGATCGTCCAAAGGTACAGGGAAAGGAATACCTTTGTAGAACAAGGCTAATTCTATAACGTATTCTCTCCCCGACAAACAGAAATGAAAGCTATAAACCAACTCACAGTACCAACAACCAGTGTTCCAATGCAGTTGCAGAATAGCAAACAGGCCACAATCGGAAAACAGGAAACTCCTCTCTATCCTCAAAACCAGTGCATCCAGAGAATACTCCAGCCAAGATGAGAAGGTGGCATTCTAAATGGCATGACCATCATCCACATCCATCCATCCATTGGACCATACTCTGTGCAGAGCGTTGGTGCTGCCTAAATAGTCTCCTGGGCTTTATGGCACAATCCTGGACGGGTCCACTCCGACACAGGAGCATAACCAATTGCACGAATAATGAGTGTTTGCTTGGCGGAATACGTGAAAGCTCAACAGACTAATACATTTAATTTGGACACAAACATGAAGACAAGAAGTCAGAAAAGTTCTCTCTAACTCACGTTGCAAAAAATTCCAGAAACAGTTGCAAATGGAAATCGAATCGGCAACAAATATAGCTCCAATGATTGCAAAGAAGACAAAGGAAAAGGAAAAGACAAAAATATCAGCCAACACACCAACAATTGGGAGAACAACAGAAGAGCAGATAGATTGAAGAAAATAGCCTGACAGGTTTGTAATATACAAAAAATGCTTATTGGAGTGACTAGAATAGGGTACCTTAATTGTGATGCACAATAGTGGTAAACAAAAGCCTAAGAGCAAGGATGCTAGACAATGGATTGAAGAACATGGCAGAGATTAAGTCAATCAGAGAAGTGTAGGTCTGCAAGGTAGAAACAGAAAGTATCATTCACCTTCTTTCAGAATGTAAAAACACTCATGTCAGAACAGCTGCACGTACAAAGGCACAACAATATGTGCAGAGTCTGGCACATCCGCAAAAACTTCAATATCCCAGTGTCAGAAAATCGAGGAAGCACAAACCAAATGTGATCGTTGAAAGCAAGGATGTTGTGTCACGTACAACCTGACGATCCCATCAAGCATGAATGTAGAAATGAAGCATTGCGACCAGACATCATACACAGATACAACTAGAAGTGCACTCGGTGGAGCGCATACCTCCGCCTGTCAGAACAATTGTGCACACAAGCTAAACATATATGCATAGTAATTCCACTGGCATATCTGCAAAAACTTGTGTATCCCATGCCCCGGAAGTCATGGAAATTGCAAAAGTCAAAGGCCTTGGATCAGCTCCCCTCCTCACCCTTCCCTTCCCCAAGGAAAGGAAACTTGTGGTGTGATTAAGGTGGACTGCAAGGATTATTAAATTGAGGAGATTCAAGAGTTACTGAAAGCCAGGATGAGCCAGCATCGTTTGCCGAGCCCCGCAGAGTGCATTCCAGACTCGCCGGTGTATTCTCATCAGCAGATAACTGGCCACTTATTGAGCACCAGGAAGTCATGATGTTGGATAAAGTAAGCGAGTAGTTTGAGTGCGGATTGAAAGAATATATTTGGACGGTGTGTAGACAGTGATGCTTCACAAAAATATGGAGATCTTTGCTTCAAGATATAGCATGTACGTGGGAACGGGGAGGTTCCTAGTCTGTTGGATGAGCAGGAAAGGTCACGCTGCCACGTGATACTCGGTAATCGCGTGACGTTCACTCGCATAGCATGTACGAGGAGTGGTACAAATTTACCTGAAGTCATTGCCCCCTAAACCTGATTGGGTAATACGTGCAACGTCACATATGGGGTGAGGCTCATTCTCGTGTTCAATTTCCTTGTTGCTATATCTTACTTCATGAATCATAATTTTCATCTCCACGAAGAAATGTTTAAACAAAAAACGACAATTTGAGTGAGGCCGTTCGGGGATCAGTGCCAATCCTGAAAGAGCCTTGGACCCGATACGAGAACAGAGGAGCTCCAGTGCTCAATCCTTGACATCATCACAACTTGATGCTGGAAACAGATCCGAGTAAAATGGATACTTTTGGCCCTTGAAGGACTCCATTCCACCATCTGAAGGACATCACAACCAAGGTGAAAAGCCATGCGAGGGTTCTGTGTGCAGTAGTGCTGTCACAATATTTATCTGACCATCATAAAGGTGTTAAAATAAAACTGGGGGAAAATAAACCTTGCGCGTTTGTACATTTTTATGCCTTTGCTGACGAAGTCGCCAGAGGCATTATGTTTTTGGGTTGTCCGTCAGTATGTACATGCAAATTTTCTCTCTTTTCTCTGCAAGCGCTTATCGATTGACACATTTTCACCATAGTTGCAACTACTCTTGTAGATGTCTTTATGATAATTATGACATCACAGGTCACGTGGTGTGGCAGCAATGCTGGAAAAAAGGAAAAACGTTGGACCTCTATCTCCGAAACCGCTTCATGGAAAAATAATTGAAACGGCACATATCAAGCACTCACTATGGCAAATCGGTGTGATTCCCAAAAAATTAACGACGTCATAGGTGGCTTTGTTATGATGTCATAATTGCATACGCCGAATGCTTTATCCAATTAGTATGAAAATTTGAGGGTCATCTCGGGTTAATTGTATTGGGGGTGGGGGGGTGGGATTGATGACGTCATCGGTCAAATGGTTCGGCAGCCATATATTTTTTAAAAATAAAAACCTCTGAAATGGCTGAACAGATCAAGGCAAAACTTTACATGTTTGATCGCCTATCCATGAGGAACAAAAGTTCTCCACCTATGATGTCATAGGTCACATGGTTTGGCAGCTATGATTTTTTTTTGAAGAATAAACCGTTAAAAATCTTCTTCAGAATGGCTTGACAGATCGAGGGGAAACTTCACCGACATGTTCTCCAAGCCTTGGGATATCAGGATGTTCCGAATAATTAATAGGTCACATGGTCTGACAGCCATATTGGATTCAACGAAAATAAAATATATATTTTTCTCGAGAACGTGAAACGTCACATTTATGATCCAGTAGTCATGGGAATATTTGTTTTAAATTTCAACCTGGTTGGATGCGAGGTGTGACAGATAGAATTATTTAATGTTTTGAAACTGGGTTCAGAGTTTTAAATCAAACTTGGTACAAGTATGCGTAACGATGTAATGATGTGGGTGGAGGCATATCTGGTGATGTTGAAGAGTGCCTTCTAGTTTTTTGTACATAATAAGTCCGAGTTGGTTTGGCTTGTAAGAATGACACAGTATGACAACCATTCCCTGTGCCTCTGCAATTGGTTACCATTTACTGAATAATCGTCAGTGTGCAGAGCAATATCGTATTGGCTGGTTACTTTCCGAAATATTGTCCGAACTGTCTTTCCATTTTGACTATGATGGCTTGATTGTGTGACAACTGTACCACAGTCAACGTTGAGTCATCATGAAAACCACCCCCCCCCCCCCCCGCCAACTAACCCTCAGCTAATTAGCATATTACGCTTCCGCCGGTGCTTGGTGATTCATCTCCACCTATTCATTGTTCATGATGGTTCATTTCCATTCCATTTTACCTCCTCATTATTCATGATGCTCCATGGTTCCACCAATCAGGTTATCCCTGATCAAAGATGCATTCTGAGCATCGTTGAAGTATGCTTTTTTCCAAAAAATTTCAAAGAAATACCCTTAGGATATACAGACGGGGGAGGTAGGTGCAGCATGTACGGTTGGTACGATTTCACAAAAGTTTGAGGCAGTAGTTCATGACAACACGTGATGGGACAGACACTGCACAGATATATATATATATATATATATATTTATAATATTACAATTGACACTTCCTACACTCCTCTGGTTAAAGAAGCTGCATAAAGCAACCTAAGAAGCCGACACAAGGTAAGCGCTTTGCTGTTTCAACCCTTCCCAGATTCTCTCCAGCTATAAAGACGTTCACACATAGTACACACATGAGAATCCCAATGCTACACACCCCTCGGCTGCCGGACTGGTTTCATCGCTTATTGACGAATCATCAGCGACAGCGCAGACCAATGAGACTCCCAACACGTCACACGTGCAAACGTCAAAGCAGTCAATATATAAATAATAAAGACCCACCCACACCTCTCACTTGTGAATGGAGGGAATAGCCAATCAGCCCTCACCTAATCAACTAAACCCAGGTGAGTAGGATTATTATATAATTGACACCTCCCACACTCCTCTCGCCGAAGACCCAAATGCAATACCCTCTCCTCTGGCGAGGGTAATGAGGAGAAAATGATTGTATAAACAGACATATTAATGAAAAAATCACTCATCGAGTGACACTTGGCAAAACGGCACTCCGTAGAGAACATACCTCCACCAGGCTGAATATATTTACATTTTTATCTCACTGATAGGTCGGATCTGATTCCGGACCTTAACCAAAATCGAATCGGCTTGTTCATGTCACCGAACTAACTCTTCCCTACTTTTGTGAACTCGTCCACAACTTTTTTGAGACATCATGCTATACATAGTTTTTGGCCGATCTCTCAATGGTGAAGAATCATGTGAAAAATTCTAGATTCCGGTTCTGGATTCGGATCTTCACCAAAATTGAATCAATTCATCCTTGTCACGCACCCAACCTGTCCACCAAGATCGTTGAATCCATCCACAATTTTTTGAGATATCCTGCTATATATCGCTTTAGTCTGATCTCTCAATGGTGAAGAATCGGTTTAAAATGAAATAGTTCTCATATCCAGATCTGGGTTCGGATCTTCACCAAAATTGAACAAATTCATCCTTGTCACGCACCCAACCTGTCCACCAAGATTCGTCTGAATCGATCCATAACCTTTTGAGATATTGTCTATATATCCTTTTGTCCGCATCTCTCAATGGTGCAGAATCATTAAAAAAATTCCCAGATCTGGATCTTCACCAAGATGAAGCGTTGCTGTCCTTGCAGGTCAACTACATACACAAAAAATTCAGAACGATTGCTTGAAAACTGTGGCCAAAAATTGTGTGACAAACAACAGACAGACAAACGAACGCTACAGACTAACGCGACAGACCAACATACTTGGCATATATTTTTTGCAAGTATGGAAATTATTGTACAAACAAAGGGACTCCATTGTGTGTGTAGGGACCCCATTCCTTCGTGGGTGGAGGAATGTGTTTTAGGCCACTCACAAATAAATACATCGGGCATGCGGGTACCCCTGCTAGTATATGTATAAGAGATGTTTGTGTGTGCGGTACCCTGCTAGTATATTGCTGTGGACCTGTGGTCACGGGGGTACTACGGGGTGGGGTATCCCCAGTTCTTCATATGGCAATCGAGGCCGTCGCACAGGAATATAGTCCACGATGGCAGCGGGTCACTAATTAACCGCAGACGCCAACAATTTAAACCACTGTGACCCAGTGTCCTCCCCCTGACTTACCGTTTTAACTGTCGGTACATTGCGGTCTCCTTATCGGGAATCTTGCCCTCGGCGGTCGTGCTCTTTTATCTCATTGGATTTGATTAAGAGAGCCAAGCTTTCCGCTAGCACAACGCCGGACTGACGTGAGTGCCATCGTTGGGCGATTATTATCCCTGGCGAAGCTATTGTGTGGACCATGTTGGACAATGAAGGAAAAAGACCAAAACGAGCTGGGTACATTGATAACAAAATATTTATTACAAAACGAGGGCGAGGAAAAATTGTGTGGCACATAATGGGTTTAAACAAAATGTACATCAGGGGGAAGCAAGAATGTTGGATGCGGCAAAAGAAATAGTTATTTATAAAAGAGAGACGTGCAGAGTATCCCGATACACCTTCTACAATGTTACTTATGTTACACAGGTTGCAGCGCCATCCACACACACACACACACACACACAACACACACACACACACACAATTAAGATCAGCCCAGAGAGGGGAAACAGTTGAGCTGAAGCGACCTCGTTATAACGTGGCATGGTCGACGGAGCTATGCAACCCATCGCTTGGAAGTGGGAGGTGTGAAATGTGTAGTGCAGTGTGATGCAAGAGGAAGGTGTGAATCAGTAATGCTCTTTTAGTGAACGAGAAGATTGAGAAAGATGCGTTCGAGAAAGCGTAAGGGGGACGTGTGAGAAAGTCTCTAAGTGTTATGAATGGTGGCTGCGGAACGCAGCGAGGGAGCGTCGATGACCTGCACGTCTTGGTAACAGCTTCGCTCGCTCGGTGAAGAGATCTCGGCTCGAGAGGCTAGACAAAGGAAACCTTAGACAAAGGAACGCCTGGACAAAGAGAGAGCCTGGCGAAAGAGAATGGCTGGGCCTGATTTGCTCTTTTATAGAGCCTGTCAAGGGAGGGGGCCAAAAAAACGGCCCAGCAGGCCATGTGGGTGTTCCTGAGCTCCTTCATTGGCACATAGCAGTCACTGCTCACAGCCAACCCCATTAGACTCTGGAATCGAACATGGCCTCGTTTGCTTCTCGGCGGGCCACGTGACAGAGCTCCACAAATTTACATGACGAGGCTTTTCGTGAGCGCTTTCCGGCCCTGAACGTGCGCGCTGGACCTCTGGTTCGAGCGTGGTTATTCAGGGAAACCGGAGCTACCCGCACTTTGCCGACGAACCCCAGTGCACGCTTGCACTTCGAGTTGCACAACCGAAACACCCCGGTCGCAATGTCCTTCATTCGTCCGAGCTCCTCTGAGACACTGGTAAACGTTCAGGGAGCTAACTATGGTTGGGCGTTTGCAGTGGTTGTGGGGTAGAGGAAGCGTGTGACGTTTTGTGGTGAAGGTTTGAAACGTTGGAATGGTTGTGATTTCTGGAGGAGGTTGAAGTGGTTGGTCACGTTTGTGGTGAACAGGTTGGGCATAGGTTGCTGTGGGGATTTTTATCAGGCGTTTGTAGTGATCAATGGTGAGCATTGCAGCTTCACCATGAACCGAGTTGCAGCACATTCCTAACTTTCTCGAGTAACCTGATCTGGTGTGTGTGCCTGCATGGCGGGTTTGTGTGTGTAATAAGGAAGTAAATAAGGTGAGAGGAACTAAAGAATATGGGATGAAGAGCTAACTAGAAGCCCTACGCAGGGCATCTTGTCCCACGTACCCACTAGACGTGTGGAAGGGGCGAAGTGGCGAACTAAACAAACACTATGAGATATAATGTCTTAGGATCGCTTTATCTTGTGGTGCCATTGCCTCGAGAATGTCTGGTTTTTGCAGAGACACAACACTATGTATAAGATAGTTTGTGTGTGTGTGGTACCCCTCCTAGTATATGTACAATAGAAATGTTTGTGGTGTGTCGTAGCCGTGCTTGTATATTTGCAAGAGATGTTTGTGTGTGTGGTGTGTGTGTGTGTGTGTGTGTGTGTTGTGTGTGTGTTACCCATAATAGATATATGTATAAGATCGGTGTGTGTGTGTAAGTGGGGGGGGGGGGTGCGTATAATAGTAATAAGATCAATGTTTGTGTGTGTATGTGCGTGTGTTACCCTAATAGTATATGTATAAGATCGATGTGTGTGTGCAGTACCCTGCTAAGTATAGGTGGAAGAGAGATGTTTGTTTTGTGTAGTACCCTTTCTAGCATAGGTGAAGAGAGACGTGTTTGTGTGTGTGCGTGTGGGGGGGGGGGGTACCCTGCTAGTGTATGTATGAGACATGTTGTTTGTTGTGCTGGTACATGTGCAGTATATGTTAAGAGCATGTTGTTTGTGTGTAGTACTCCTTCTAGTATTTTATTATATGATAGAGTGTTTGTATGTGGAACCATTAATTTTGTGGAAGATATACGATGTTTGTCAGTGATATATCTGATTTAGATATAATGTATAAGGTGTGTGTGTGTGTGTGTGTTGTGTGCGTGTGTGTGTGGTGTGTGTGTGTGTGGTGTGTCTGTGTGTGGTGTGGTCGTATCCCTTCTGCTTTATGTTTAAGAGAGATTTATTTGTCGTGTGTACTCCTGCTAGTATTATGGAAGATAGATATTTGTGTGTGTGTGTGTTGTACCCGTGCTTGTGTACGTGTAACAGAGATGTTTGTTTGTGTATTGTACCCTGCTAGTATATGTATAAGTGGCGATGTTTGTGTGTGTGTGTGTGTGTGTGTGTGTGTGTTGTGTGTGTGTGTGTGTGTGTTGTGTGTGTGTGTGTGGGTTGTGTGTGGTTTGGGGTCAAATGATAATTGATCTCGGGTTCAAGGTTGGTTTGAGTCTCATGATAATTGGTTCGGGTCTCATGGTTGGTTTGAGTCTCATGAATAATTGGTTTCGGTCTTGTGGTAATTGGTTTCGGTTTGTGGTAATTGGTTTTGCATCTCGTGGTAATTGGTTTTGGGTCTCGTATATTGGTTCGGGATCTCGTGTGATTGGTTTCGGGTCTCGTGGTAATTGGTGTTGGCGTCTCGTGATAATTGTTTCGGATCTTGTGGTGATTGTTCGGTCTCGTGGTAATTGGTTTCGGGTCTTGTGGTGATTGGTTTCGGTCTGTGGTAATGGTTTCGGATCTTGTGGTGATTGGTTATCGGGTCTCGTGGTGATTGGTTTCGGTCTTGTGGTAATTGGTTCGGGTCTTGTGGTAATTGGTTTTGCATCTCGTAATTGTTTCGGGTCTCGTGTGATTGATTTCGGGTCTTGTGTAATTGGTTTCGGATCTCGTGTGATTGGTTTCGGGTCTCCGTGTGATTGTTTCGGGTCTTGTGGTAATTGGTTTCGGGTCTTGTGGTAATTGGTTTTGCATCTCGTGGTAATTGTTTTGGTCTCGTGATAATTGGTTTCGGATTCGTGGTGATTTGGTTCTGTGTATTGGTTTCTGTCTCGTGATAATTGGTTTCGGATCTCGTGTAATTGATGTTGGGTTCTGTGATAATTAGTTTCGGGTTCATGATAATTGGTTTTCGGATCTCGTGTGATTGGTTTCGGATCTCGTGGTAATTGTTTTGGTCTATGATAATTAGTTTCGGTCTCGTGGTAATTGGTTTCGGTCTCATGATAATTGGTTTTCGATCTGTGGTGATTGGTTTCGGATCTTGTGGTAATTGTTTGGGTCTCCGTGATAATGGTTTCGGATCTCGTGATAATTGGTTTCGGACTCATGTGGATTGTTTGGGTCTCATGATAATTGTCTTCGGTGTTCTGTGATAATTGGTTTTCAGGTTCGTGGCTATTTGGTGTTGGTCTCGTGATATTGGTTTCGTCTCGTGATAATTGGTTTTGGGTCTCGTGGTAATTGGTTTTTGGGTCTCGTGGTAATTGGTTTTGCGTCTTTGTAATTGGTTGGGTCTCGTGAATAATTGGTTCGTGTCTCGTGATATGGCTTCGGTTCTCATTGATAATTGTCTCTGGTGGTCGTGGTGATTGTTTTCGGGTTCTCGTGGTAATTAGTTTCGGTCTCGTGATAATTGGTTTCGGGTCTCGTGATAATTGGTTTCGGTCTGTGTAATTGGTTTCGGGTCTCGTGATAATT
>CM068968.1:63088502-63106874 GCA_035128595.1 Eptatretus atami | reverse complement strand
ACTAACCCTCAGCTAATTAGCATATTACGCTTCCGCCGGTGCTTGGTGATTCATCTCCACCTATTCATTGTTCATGATGGTTCATTTCCATTCCATTTCTACCTCCTCATTATTCATGATGCTCCATGGTTCCACCAATCAGGTTATCCCTGATCAAAGATGCATTCTGAGCATCGTTGAAGTATGCTTTTTTCCCCCAAAAAATTTCAAAGAAAATACCCTTAGGATATACAGACGGGGGAGGTAGGTGCAGCATGTACGGTTGGTACGATTTCACAAAAGTTTGAGGCAGTAGTTCAGTGACAACACGTGATGGGACAGACACTGCACAGATATATATATATATATATATATACAATTGACACTTCCTACACTCCTCTGGTTAAAGAAGCTGCATAAAGCAACCTAAGAAGGCCGACACAAGGTAAGCGCTTTGCTGTTTCAAACCCTTCCCAGAGTTCCTCTCCAGCTATAAAGACGTTCACACATAGTACACACATGAGAATCCCAATGCTACACACCCCTCGGCTGCCGGACTGGTTTCATCGCTTATTGACGAATCATCAGCGACAGCGCAGACCAATGAGACTCCCAAACACGTCACACGTGCAAACGTCAAAAGCAGTCAATATATAAATAATAAAGACCCACCCACACCTCTCACTTGTGAATGGAGGGAATAGCCAATCAGCCCTCACCTAATCAACTAAACCCAGGTGAGTAGGATTATATAAATAATTGACACCTCCCACACTCCTCTCGCCGAAGACCCAAATGCAATACCCTCTCCTCTGGCGAGGGTAATGAGGAGAAAATGATTGTATAAACAGACATATTAATGAAAAATCACTCATCGAGTGCCACTTGGCAAAACGGCACTCCGTAGAGAACATACCTCCACCAGGCTGAATAATTTACATTTTGTATCTCACTGATAGGTCGGATCTGATTCCGGACCTTAACCAAAATCGAATCGGCTTGTTCATGTCACCGAACTAACTCTTCCACCTACTTTTGTGAACTCGTCCACAACTTTTTTGAGACATCATGCTATACATAGTTTTTGGCCCGATCTCTCAATGGTGAAGAATCATGTGAAAAATTCTAGATTCCGGTTCTGGATTCGGATCTTCACCAAAATTGAATCAATTCATCCTTGTCACGCACCCAACCTGTCCACCAAGATTCGTTGAATCCATCCACAATTTTTTGAGATATCCTGCTATATATCGCTTTAGTCTGATCTCTCAATGGTGAAGAATCGGTTTAAAATGAAATAGTTCTCATATCCAGATCTGGGTTCGGATCTTCACCAAAATTGAACAAATTCATCCTTGTCACGCACCCAACCTGTCCACCAAGATTCGTCTGAATCGATCCATAACCTTTTGAGATATTGTGCTATATATCCTTTTGTCCGCATCTCTCAATGGTGCAGAATCATTAAAAAAATTCCCAGATCTGGATCTTCACCAAGATGAAGCGTTGCTGTCCTTGGCAGGTCAACTACATACACAAAAAAATTCAGAACGATTGCTTGAAAACTGTGGCCAAAAATTGTGTGACAAACAAACAGACAGACAAACGAACGCTACAGACTAACGCGACAGACCAACATACTTGGCATATATTTTTTGCCAAGTAATGAGAAATTATTGTACAAACAAAGGGACTCCATTGTGTGTGTAGGGACCCCATTCCTTCGTGGGTGGAGGGAAGTGTTTTAGGCCACTCACAAATAAATACATCGGGCAATGCGGGGTACCCCTGCTAGTATATGTATAAGAGATGTTTGTGTGTGCGGTACCCCTGCTAGTATATTGCTGTGGACCTGTGGTCACGGGGGTACTACGAGGGTGGGGGTATCCCCAGTTCTCAATGGCAATCGAGGCCGTCGCACAGGAATAAGTCCACGTGGCAGCGGGTCACTAATTTAACCGCAGACGCCAACAATTTAACCACGTGACCCAGTGTCCTCCACCTGACTACCGTTTAACTGTGGTACATGCGGTCTCCTTATCGGGGAATCTTGCCCTCGGCGGTCGTGCTACTTTTATCTTCATTGGATCTTGATTAAGAGAGCCAAGCTTTCCGCTAGCACAACGCCGGACTGATGTGAGTGCCAATCCGTTGGGGAATTATTATCCCCTGGCGAAGCTAATGTGTGGACCATGTTGGACCAATGAAGGAAAAGACCAAAACGAGCTGGGTACATTGATAACAAAATAATTTATTACAAACGAGGGCGAGGAAAATTGTGTGGCACAATAATGGGTTTAATTAACAAAATGTACATCAGGGGGAAGCAAGGAATGTGTGGATGCGGCAAAAGAAATAGTTATTTATAAAAGAGAGACGGTGCAGAGTTATCCCGATAACCTTCTACAATCTTACTTATGTTACACAGGTTGCAGGCGCCATCACACACACACACACACACACACACACACACACACACACACACACAATTAGATTCAGCCCAGAGAGGGGAGAAACAGTTGAGCTGAAGCGACCTCGTTATACGTGGCATGGTCGACGGAGCTATGCAACCCAATCGCTTGGAAGTGGGAGGTGTGAAATGTGTAGTGCAGCGTGATGCAAGAGGAAGGTGTGAATCAGTAATGCTCTTTTAGTGAACGAGGAAGATTGAGAAAAGATGCGTTCGAGAAAGCGTAAGGGGGACGTGTGAGAAAGTCTCTAAGTGTTATGAATGGTGGCTGCGGAACGCAGCGAAGGGGAGCGTCGATGACCCCTGCACGTCTTGGTAACAGCTCGCTCGGCTCGGTGAAGAGATTCGGCTCGAAGGCTAGACAAAGGAAACCTTAGACAAAGGAACGCCTGGACAAAGGAGAGCCTGGACGAAAGAGAATGACTGGGCCTGATTTGCTCTTTTATAGAGCCTGTGCAAGGGAGGGGCCAAAAAACGGCCCAGCAGGCCATGTGGGTGTTCCTGAGCTCCCTCATTGGCACGTAGCAGTCACTGCTCACAGCCACACCCCATTAGACTCTGGAATCGAACATGGCCTCGTTTGCTTCTCGGCCGGGCCACGTGACAGAGCTCCACAAATTTACATTGGACGAGGCTTTTCGTGAGCGCTTTCCGGCCCTGAACGTGCGCTGGACTCTGTTCGAGCGTGGTTATTCAGGGAAACACCGGAGCTACCCGCACTTTGCCGAACGAACCCCAGTGCACGCTTGCACTTCGAGTTGCACACCGAAACACCCCGGCTCGCAATGTCCTTCATTCGTCCGGCATCCTCTGAGACACTGGTAAACGTTCAGGGAGCTAACTATGGTTGGGGCGGTTTGCAGTGGTTGTGGGGTAGAGGAAGCGCTGTGACGTTTGTGGTGAAGGTGTTGAAACGTTGGGAGTGGTTGTGATTTCTGTGAGGAGGTTGAAGTGGTTGGTCACGTTTGTGGTGAACAGGTTGGGCATAGGTTGCTGTGGGGATTTTTATCAGGCGTTTGTAGTGATCAATGGTGAGCATTGCAGCTTCACACATGAACCGAGTTGCAGCACATTCCTAACTTTCCTCGAGTAACCTGATCTGGTGTGTGTGCCTGCATGGCGGGGTTTGTGTGTGTAATAAAGGGAAGTAAAATAAGTGAGAGGAACTAAAGAATATGGGAATGAAGAGCTAACTAGAAGCCCTACGCAGGGCATCTTGTCCCACGTACCCACTAGACGTGTGGAAAGGGCGAAGTGGCGAACTAAACAAACACTAATGAGATAACTGTCTTAGGATCGCTTTATCTTGGGTGCCATTGCCTCCGAGGAATGCTGGTTTTGCAGAGACACAACACTATGTATAAGATAGTTTGTGTGTGTGTGTGGTACTCCTCCTAGTATATGTACAATAGAAATGTTTGTGTGTGTCGTAGCCGTGCTGTTATATTGCAAGAGATTTTGTGTGTGTGTGTGTGTGTGTGTGTGTGTGTGTGTGTGTGTGTGTGTTACCCATAATAGTATATGTATAAGATCGGTGTGTGTGTGTATGTGGGGGGGGGTGCGTATAATAGTATATGTATAAGATCAATGTTTGTGTGTGTATTTGCGTGTGTTACCCATAATAGTATATGTATAAGATCGATGTGTGTGTGCAGTACCCTGCTAGTATAGGTGGAAGAGAGATGTTTGTTTGTGTAGTACCCTTTCTAGCATAGGTGGAAGAGAGACGTGTTTGTGTGTGTGCGTGTGGGGGGGGGGGGGTACCCCTGCTAGTGTATGTATGAGAGATGTTTGTTTGTGTGTGGTACATGTGCGAGTATATGGTTAAGAGCAATGTTTGTTTGTGGTAGTACTCCTTCTAGTATTTTATTATATGATAGATGTTTGTATGTGGAACCCCATCTAATTTTGGTGGAAGATAGATGTTTGCACGTGTGTGTAGTTCCCCTGCTAGTATATGTATAAGGTGTGTGTGTGTGTGTGTGTGTGTGTGTGTGTGTGTGTGTGCGTGTGTGTGTGTGTGTGTGTGTCTGTGTGTGTGTGTGTCGTATCCCTTCTGCTTTATGTTTAAGAGAGATTTTATTTGTGTGTTGTACTCCTGCTAGTATATGGAAAGATAGATATTTTGTTGTGTGTGTGTGTGTTGTACCCGTGCTTGTGTACGTGTAACAGAGATGTTTGTTTGTGTATTGTACCCTGCTAGTATATGTATAAGTGCGATGTTGTGTTGTTGTGTGTGTGTGTGTGTGTGTGTGTGTGTGTGTGGTGTGTGTGTGTGTGTGTGTGTGTGTGTGTGTGGTTTGGGTCAAATGATAATTGATCTCGGGTCTCAAGGTTGGTTTTGAGTCTCATGATAATTGGTTCGGGTCTCATGGTTGGTTTTGAGTCTCATGATAATTGGTTTCGGGTCTTGTGGTAATTGGTTCGGGTCTTGGGTAATTGGGTTTGCATCTCGTGGTAATTGGTTTTGGGTCTCGTGATAATTGGTTTCGGATCTCGGGTGATTGGTTTCGGGTCTCGTGGTAATTGGTGTTGGGTCTCGTGATAATTGGTTTCGGATCTTGTGGTGATTGGTTTCGGGTCTCGTGGTAATTGGTTTCGGGTCTTGTGGTGATTGGTTTCGGGTCCTGTGGTAATTGGTTTCGGATCTTGTGGTGATTGGTTTCGGGTCTCGTGGTGATTGGTTTCGGGTCTTGTGGTAATTGGTTTCGGGTCTTGTGGTAATTGGTTTTGCATCTCTATGGTTTTCGGGTCTCGTGGTGATTGATTTCGGGTCTTGTGGTAATTGGTTTCGGATCTCGTGTGTGGATTGGTTTCGGGTCTCGTGGTGATTGGTTTCGGGTCTTTGTGGTAATTGGTTTCGGGTCTTGTGGTAATTGGTTTTGCATCTCGTGGTAATTGGTTTTGGGTCTCGTGATAATTGGTTTCGGATCTCGTGGTGATTGGTTTCGGGTCTCGTGGTAATTGGTTTTGGGTCTCGTGATAATTGGTTTCGGATCTCGTGGTAATTGATGTTGGGTCTCGTGATAATTAGTTTCGGGTCTCATGATAATTGGTTTCGGATCTCGTGGTGATTGGTTTCGATCTCGTGGTAATTGGTTTTGGTCTCATGATAATTAGTTTCGGGTCTCGTGGTAATTGGTTTCGGGTCTCATGATAATTGGTTTCGGATCTCGTGGTGATTGGTTTCGGATCTTGTGGTAATTGGTTTTGGGTCTCGTGATAATTGGTTTCGGATCTCGTGATAATTGGTTTCGGATCTCATGGTGATTGGTTTTGGGTCTCATGATAATTGTCTTCGGGTGTCGTGATAATTGGTTTCAGGTCTCGTGGAATTTGGTGTTGGGTCTCGTGATAATTGGTTTCGGGTCTCGTGATAATTGGTTTTGGGTCTCGTGGTAATTGGTTTTGGGTCTCGTGGTAATTGTTTTTACGTCTTGTGGTAATTGTTTTGGGTCTCGTGATAATTGGTTTCGGGTCTCGTGATAATTGGTGTCGGTTCTCATGATAATTGTCTTCGGGTGTCGTGGTGATTGTTTCGGGTCTCGTGGTAATTAGTTTCGGGTCTCGTGATAATTGGTTTCGAGGTCTCGTGGATAATTGGTTTCGGGTCTCGTGATAATTGGTTTCGGTCTCGTGATAATGGTTTCGGTCTCGTGATAATTGGTTTCGGTCTCATGATAATTGTATTCGGGTCTCGTGGTAATTGGTTTCGGTCTCGTGGTAATTGGTTTCTGGTCTCGTGGTAATTGGTTTTTGTCTCGTGGTAATTGTTTTTCGAGTCTCGTGGTAATTGGTTTCGAGTCTCGTGGTTAATTTGTTTCTGGTCTCGTGGTAATTGGTTTCTTGGTTCTCGTTGTAATTGTTTCGAGTTCTCGTGGGTAATTGGTTTCGGTCTCGTTTGTAATTGGTTTCTGGTCTCGTGTAATGGTTTCTGTTCGTGGTAATTGTTTTTTTGTCTCATTGTAATTGTTTTCGAGTCTTGTGGTAATTGGTTTCGAGTCTCGTGGGTAATTTGTTTCTGGTCTCGTGGTAATTTGGTTTCTGGTCTCGTTGTAATTGGTTTCTGGTCTCGTGGGGAATTGTTTTTTTGTCTCATGGTAATTGTTTTCGAGTCTTGTGGTAATTGGTTTCGGGTGTCGTGGTAATTGGTTTCGAGTCTTGTGGTAATTGGTTTCGGGGTGTCGTGGTAATTGGTTTCGAGTCTTTGTGGTAATTGGTTTCGGGTGTCGTGTCACGTGCCAGTTGTAATTTCACGTGGTCGTTCCTCTCATGTGGGATTGTGAGTTGGACAGGCAACTGTCGGACCATGAACCTTTTGACCGTGGTTGGTCGGAGCTTGTTTGGTGTGTGGTTTCCGTGAAGTCGCTGATTGTATGATGGGCGATGGGAAAGTGTTAAATATTCCGCTGTGTCGATGTGCGAATATCTGTTTACTTTACTGAGCTTGGGGGGGGGGTTCAGGTGTTGGGGGTTAAGTTGTGGTGGAGAGAGGGTTTGAAAGCATCGAGTGGGAGGACATTTTTAGTCCTGCTATCTTTCATATTTTTGTGACTTTAGCGATTTATAGAAGTTTTGATTTTCGCGATATTTATTCCTCAACTCCTAAACCAGGTAAAAGTTAGTTATCATGATTACTGTTTAATGTTCCTTTTCACCTGGGCAACGCCGGGTACCCCAGCTGGTTGGCAATGAAACGATGCTCCCCCCTCTTCGCAGGGGCGTTCGTCCAGTTCCCCCGAGCACTTGTTCTTTCCTGAGTGAGTTTTTGTTGAAACCCCATTAAAAATCGTAACGACTTTGAAGTAAACCTCCCTCGAAGCCTGAACAAATGAGGTCTGAGAATAATGAAAGTACATTTACCAAATTCTGTGTAAATCATAACATTTGAATTTATTTCTGAGCTAAAGGAGGTGGATAGATGAGGGGGGAAATGGTTTAATCGCCACGGATCAAGTATTTCTGTTTCCATGGTGATTTGTATAGGGGTCACGTGATTGAAGTGGAGAATCTGCTTTGTTGAAATCGTGAATGAGATCGTTTGGAGAATCGACGAGACACGTGGTTCGTTTTTACCGGAACACACGCTTTGTTCTCGTCCATCGTCCTGTACCGGACTACTACTACTACTACCCTCGATCTTCCAGTCCCCTCCGGTTCGCCATGAACCGAGATCTCTCCGGTGAAGATCACAGAGCGAACCCCCCGGGATCCACGATCGGTTCCCATGGAGGAAACTCGCTCGTTCCTGGAGGTTCTCTCACAGACCGCGGGTCCAGGGTCGGTCCACCCGAGGATGAGGAGTCGGGACCCGGTACGTGCCGTTCTCTCCGCACCGTCACGTCCTGGTGGTTCCTGAAAGTTTAGTTTTAATGGATTGTGTTTGTTTCAGGTTTTATTGTGAAGGTGAAGTCTGAGTTTGTCGATGATTCGTTCCCTCAACATGAAGGTTTGAACCACAAACACGTTGTCCATGTAGTTTTATAATTCATGATGATAATGTTACAATGTCGAGTAAACTTTACCACAGCACATCCTCTTGTCCCGATTTTTAATCACCCTTGTGCGTCGCCTGTGTCGTTGCATTCTGATTGGTGAAGGTATTGTTCCTAGGCCAGGGGACGGCCAGTGATTGGTGGGAGAGCAGGGCCTGAGGTGATGAGGACGACGGGTGGAGAGTTGGGGGCGGAACCGATGGGTGGGGAGCATCGGGGGGAACGAGGGTGTGGGAGCATCGGGGGAACGAGGGTGGGGAGTATCGGGGGGAACGAGGGGTGGGGGAGATCGGGGGAACGAGGGGTGGGGGAGTATCGGGGGGAACGAGGGGTGGGAGATCGGGGGAACGAGGGGTGGGGAGTATCGGGTGGGAACGAGGGTGGGGGAGATCGGGGAACGAGGGGTGGGGGAGTATCGGGGAACGAGGGGTGGGGGAGCATCGGGGGACGAGGGTGGGGGAGCATCGGGGGGAACGAGGGGTGGGGGAGCATCGGGGGAACGAGGGGTGGGGGAGCATCGGGGGAACGAGGGGGGGAGCATCGGGGGAACGAGGGGTAGGGGAGCATCGGGGGAACGAGGGTGGGGGAGATCGGGGAAGAGGGGTGGGGAGGCATCGGGGGAACGAGGGGTGGGAGCATCGGGGGGAACGAGGGTGGGGGAGCATCGCGGGGGAACGAGGGGGGGGAGCATCGGGGGGAACGAGGGGTGGGGGAGCATCGGGGGAACGAGGGGTGGGGGAGCATCGGGGGGAACGAGGGGTGGGGAGCATCGGGGGAACGAGGGGTGGGAGCATCGGAACGAGGGTGGGGAGCATCGGGGGAACGAGGGGTGGGGAGCATCGGGGGGAAACGAGGGGTGGGGAACATCGGGGGGAACGAGGGGTGGGGAGCATCGGGGGAACGAGGGGTGGGGAGCATCGGGGGAACGAGGGTGGGGGCATCGGGGGGACGAGGGGTGGGGGAACGAGGGGTGGGGGAGCATCGGGGGAACGAGGGGTGGGGAGCATCGGGGAACGAGGGGGGGGGAGATCGGGGGAACGAGGGTGGGGGAGATCGGGGGGAACGAGGGTGGGGAGCATCGGGGAACGAGGGGTGGGGGAGCATCGGGGGAACGAGGGGTGGGGGAGCATCGGGGGGAACGAGGGTGGGGAGCATCGGGGAACGAGGTGGGGGAGCATCGGGGGAACGAGGGTGGGGAGATCGGCGGGGAACGAAGGGTGGGGAGCATCGGGGGGAACGAGGGGTGGGGAGCATCGGGGGGAACGAGGGGTGGGGGAGCATCGGGGAACGAGGGTGGGGGAGCATCGGGGGGAACGAGGGGTGGGGAGCATCGGGGGGAACGAGGGTGGGGAGCATCGGGGGAACGAGGCGTGGGGAGTATCGGGGGGAACGATGGGTGGGGGAGTATCGGGGGAACGAGGGGTGGGGGAGCATCGGGGGAACGAGGGTTGGGGAGCATCGGGGGGAACGAGGGGTGGGGGAACATTGGGGGAACGAGGGGTTGGGAGCATCGGGGGAACGAGGGGTGGGGGCAGTATCGGGGGGAACGAGGAGGATGGAGGGGAGTATCGGGGGGAAAGAGGGACGGTTGGGGGAGTATCGGGGGGAAAGAGGAACGGACATGGGGGGAGTATCGGGGGGAAGGGGGAGGGACGACTATGGAGGGGTATCGGGGGGGGGAAGGACTGACGGACATGGAGGGGAGTACGGTGGGAGAAGGACGGACGACTATGGAGGGGAGTATCGAGGGGGAAGGAGGGACGGACTATGGAGGGGAGTATCGGGGGAAGGAGGGACGGACTATGGAGGGGAGTATCGAGGGAAGGAGGACGGACTATGGATGGGAGTATCGGGTGTAAGGAGGGACGGACTATTGAGGGATATCGGGGGGGAAGGACCGACGGACTATGGAGGGGAGTATCGGGGAGAAGGACGGACGGACTATGGAGGGGAGTATCGAGGGGGAAGGAGGGACGGACTATGGAGGGAGTATCGGGGGAAGGAGGACGGACTATGGAGGGGAGTATCGGGGATAGGAGGACGACTATGGAGGGGAGTATCGGGGGAAGGATGGAGGGACTATGAGGGGAGTATCGGGGAAGGACGGACGGACTATGGAGGGGAGTATCGAGGAGAAGGAGGGACGGACTATGGAGGGAGTATCGGGTGTAAGGAGGGACGGACTATGGAGGGAGTATCGGGGGGGGAAGGAGGGACGGACTATGGAGGGGAGTATCGGGGTGGAAGGAGGACGGACTATGGAGGGGAGTATCGCGGGGGAAGGAGGGAGGACTATGGAGGGGAGTATCGGGGGAAGGAGGACGGACTATTGAGGGAGTATCGGGGGGAAGGAGGACGGACTATGGAGGGAGTATCGGGGAGGAGGACGGACTATGAGGAGGTATCGGGGAAGGAGGGACGGACTATAGGATATGGGGAGAGGAGCAGGAGAGGAGGATGGATAGAAAGAATGAGGAGAGTGACTGTAAAGACGGCACGTGTGAAACGCTGCCGTGAAGACTGTGTACTCGGCCTTCGCAGCCCGACCTTCTACTGCCGTGTGTGCTGCTCCTGTCTGCATTGCTGCTGCTGCTTCTCATCTCACCGATTTCTTGTGATTGGTCGACGTGTAACTGTGGGCCCTCATTTTACTTTCGCTGGACTGTTGAGTGTTATTATTTTTTTTTCAGCTGTCCTTTTTTTGTATACAGTCGAGGCTCGTGGAAGAGGACACAATAGAACAACAAGCTCAAATGAGCTAAGATCCTCGTCCTCTTGATGATGACGTCATAAAAACGAATATGACGTCATTGTGATGTCTCAGGTTTGCGATAAATTATCTGTGCTAATGCCCGGCTTGATTCCCACAAACAAAATTCAAACAGCTTGCCGAGTTTCGGAGATAATGGTTTCGGCGATTTCCATTAGCGGGCATATTATGACGTCAACTTTTTTTTCTAGGAAGAATTTCCAAAATCGGAGATGGTTACTGCCTGCGCGTGGGCTTTCTGCATATACATGGCAAGTTTCACGAAGATCCGATGAAAACTCTTGGTTGTGAAACAAAAAAGTCAAAAAATAGGAATGACGTCATAAAATTGATACGTCATAGTGATGTATCATATGTGCGTAATTCATCTCTGCTAATGCCCTGTTCGATTCCCGCAAACAGAATTCAAAAAGCTTGCCTAGTTTCGGAGATAATTTTTTAGGCATTTTCATTAGCGGAGATATTTTGACGTCATAACTTTTTTTCTAGATGAATTTCCAAAATCGAGATGGTTACTGTCTGCGCAGGGTATTTTTACATATATAGCCAAGTTTCAGGAAGTTTCGATGAAAACTGTAGCTGTGAAACAAAAAAGTCCACAAGAAGATGATGAAGAACAACAACGTGAGTAAGACTTAGAGTCCTCCACGAGGATCTAAAAACAGGAGAGAAAAGAGAGAGAGAGAGGTGGGGGTTGGGGGGTGGGTGGGGAGGAGCACCAACAGCAGAGTTAAAGGCAAAACAGAGGGAGACTTGGACAAATAATGGGAGAATGCATGGGGTGGACAAAGTGGAAACAAGCAAACTCTCAGGAATGAAAAACTGGAAATTTGGAAGGAGGGGGTGGGTGGGGGGGGGGGGGTGCCGGGTGGGGATACAAACTAGGATTTTCTTCATAATGATAATGATAATAAAAATCACACACCCCAAAAGGCGCAAACAAACTGTGGTTTCCATATCGTCACCCTCATAACAAAGTGCCTAAGTCATTTTTTTTCCAGTTTTTGAGATTTCCTGTCTAAGTCATCTATAGCCATGACATAATCATAATAACGAGTAACAAGATTTGTGTTTTCTTCAGCTTCCATTAACAACTCTGTGCACAAGAAATAGTGAATAAATATTCGTTGATGAAGAATTGCTGCAGTTTTTTGTGTTTTTCTCAAAACTGGAAAAAAATGACTTGGGCACTTTTGTTATGAGGGTAACGATATGTGTTTGTGTCGTGCTTCAATGAAGTGTATTTCTTGATATCCAAGGCCTGCGTGCACGTCTTCCTGGCACTTTTCATGCCTGCAAACTGTTTCGGTAAATTGGCTTTTCTCTTCGGGTCTAAATTCGGTTAATTACCCGTATTTTTGACAAGTTTAGATGTTGTTCAACATGCTGGTGCATTCTCCACTCGGGTGCGTTAACCACCAGATTTGGCTTTAAATCGGCCATTCGCGAGGCCATCGCCCTCACCGTTTGTAGTTTACCCTCACGAAGAGCTGTAAACGTGACATCCTAATGTTATCTCGTGCATTTGTCCACCTGTTGCATGATTTGTGCTGCAGCTCCCACATGAGCTTTCAACCCTATAGGTGAATATTCTATCGGTCACAGGTCTTCAACAACCGACACACCTGCTGGGTGGGGAAGGGACGAATGGTCTGTGCGGCCACCTGTTAATTTGCGTGTGAATTGGCGTCTCAAAACACACGACGACCGGTGAATCAGCCTGCTGAGACGATGCTCGCCACATCGTGAAGAGTCTTTACAGTGGCCCGGGCAGCTTGTCGTCCACCATGTACCCTCCACTGTGGGCTTCACACGCCAACCACGGAGGGTGAGAGAGAGACCTGAGTACACCTTGGGGTCACCGAAGATGCACGGTATCACTAAAGGCCACGATGCAGCACGGAGGGCAGTACACCAGAACAGCGAGAATGCGGAAGCCCTCCAGAAGCTCTCTCGTGAAGACTGCCACCCAGAAGCTGCCGTATCCCCAAGTTGGTTGCTCTTCTATTTAATTCCCTCGGTCCACTGAGCTCACGCGTGGGATGTGCTGATTGGGCGGTGCCCAGACATGCCGTCATTTGGTACCACTCAGCATGTCTGGTACCCTTATACTCGCCTGAGTGATGAGGGTTGAGAAACAGACGTTTGGGAGGGAAAGACAAAAGCTCACGAAGCACTACTCAACACCAACTCTTTAATTGCACTAATTACACATGCTTATGCAAACATGCACGATAAAATGGCTATTGTAAACTCTGTCCCATTTACCCCTTACATCAGATCCCTCACTTACCATATAAAAAGGGTCAGTTTAACAAACTGGTGCCTGTGCAACCTGTTCTCTTTAAGGACTTTTTATTTGGAGGTAACAGCTTTTTTTTTACTTCATATTTACGTGTATTTATCTTGTAATGGTGCGAATCACTTGATTCCTCCAAAGATACTTCTCATTCGAGCGAATGCAACCAATTGTGAAGCGAACAACATTTTAAACTGCATCCCCGACCCCTCATCATTACCTGCAGCCCTTGTTTGTCCATCTCCGTCTACTTTCTCCCTCCACCCTGCTGATGGCGTTTCCCCTTTCTCCTGCTGTTCCCTTTGTTATGTTGTGTCCTGATCTGTTCTGTATTCTAGCTCTTCCATGAGCCTTGACCATGCATTAAAACCCCCCACCCCAAAAAACAACAACCTGAAATGGCACTCAGTAGAACACATACCTCTGCCCAGCTGAATAGTTTAAGTTGTGTATCCCACTCAGAGGGCAGATCTGCATCTCGACTTTAACCAAAATCTAATGCCGCTTGTTCTTGTGACACACCCAAGCTGTCTCCCAAGTTCGGTCCAAATCCATTCGCAACTTTTGAGACCGTTCGACATATCATTTTTGGCCCGATCTCTCAATGGTGAAGAATCACTTGAAAAATTATGGGATCCAGATCTTCACCAAAATCGAATCATTTCATCCTTGTCACACACCCAGCACATCCACCAACTTTCATCGTAATCTGTCCATAACTTTTTCATATATCCGACTCGTAGACAAATAAACAGACGGGTGAAAACATAACCTCCATCCACCTTCAGTGACGAAGGTAATTACAGCGTGCAAACTACTTCGGTTGACTGTTTGTATTCATTCAGAGATCGATCCTGGAAAGTTCAAGAGTTGGTATGCTAACACTGAGTTATCTTGACAACCTCAACATTTTAATCCACTTGTAAACTGGATTTTGAGAGAAAATGTATTATTTAATTACCTTGTACTACTTTAAATTCATTTGCAACATTTTCTAACTCCATTCGACGTGTAAAATTTATTTCAGTTCAGAAACTCACAAATTGTTTTCCATCGGATGATGTTTCTGTTTCAGATTTTATTGTGAAGGTGGAGGTGAAGTCCGAGTTTGTCGATAGTTCATCCTTTGAAGAAAAAGGTTTGAATCACAACTACAATCCACTTGTTCCGGACAATGATGAGTTTACGTAGTAGTTGAGGTTGTTCTGTAGAGAGATTCTGCTCGACTTGCTAACAGGCAGTGTTGAAACTCGAATGCCAAGCTCGTTAAGATTCCGAGTTTGCTGTCCACATTGAGGCAGCGTCCATGATGTTGCTCGAGATGTTTGGGGTAAACATGCATGCACTGAGGTTTGCGACTGAATCGTTCGGTTACCAACATGTAATCCCGATAATGTAGAGATGTGATAGGATGATCGTTTGTTTTTACAGATTTTGATGAGAAGCTAAACGTTGATCCTGAACTTGTGGATTGTCCCATTAAAGGTAATGTTTACATTTCTGATAATGGCTTCTTCCACTGCCCATGTACATGTTTTACAATGCCCGATATTTGCGGTCCTGAAAAATGCTGCCAATGTCGGGGCATTGTTTCATTGGGGAAAAAGGGGGTGAGGTTCCCGGCGGTTCGTGATTCGTAAAGGGGAATTTAATAATTTTACAAACACGAATGTACATCATTACAGTTTTATTTAAAATGCTTACAAATAAAAAAACACAAGAACAGGTAGTTCTTAGTTTCCGATTTTTATTTATGATACGACATAACTTTTGATGTGATGATGATGAGTTAGAATCCAGTGAACTCCTCTGAGGAGGACACAGGTGAGAGTGATAATGAGTCGTGCACCGAAGGGGATGCAGGTGAGGGTGCTGATGGTGTTGAGGTGGAGGGACTGTAGCAAAAATAGAAAAATGGGTAATCGACAGCTTTTTTGCTGAGTCCTCAGGTCTCTGTGTGGCTCCTTGTACGGGAGCAAACTCCCTCTTGAACCGGAGGTACCGCTCCATCATTTGGTCGGCATTTTTCAACCTGCCAGCAACTACCCTCGTATCCTGCAGCACCTCAACCAGGACCTTGATGGTCAGGTTGGGCCTCGCCCACCTCTTCATTCTCTTCAGTGCCTTCCTCCAACTCAGAAACCTTAATGATGGCCTCCAACTTCACAGTCGGCTCCTCCCCATGCGAGGTGATGAGTTCCTCAAATTCTGCAGGCTCCATGTCATCAAAAACTTCCCCTCCCATCTCCCGTGTCAACCTGGCAATTTCCTCCTCTCTTCCGTGGTGTCAGGGAAAACCTCTGAAATGGTTCACTGCCTGTGGCCATAAGTTTTGCCAGCAAGTGTTGATGGTGGAGGCTTTCACCTCATCCATCAAGTCTTTGATGGTGCTGATGCACTACGCTATGTTGAAGTCCTTCCAATATTTCCCGACGGTGAGTTCAAGCATCCAAGATGCGATGGAATGTGCGGCGGATGTAATACGTTTTGAACATCAAAATTACCCCTTGGTCGAGTTGTTTGATCAGGGAGGTGGTGTTGTGTGGCAGGAAGATGACCTCGGCATTGGGATGGGCCACCTTCAGCACCTCGGGGTGGCCAGGAGCATTGTCCACCAGCAGGAGGACCTTGAAGGAGAGGTTTGTTGCTGCCATGTACCTCTCCACCTTAGGGACTAAACAATTGTGGAACCAATCCATGAAGATGGCAGCTGTTACCCACAGCCCACGCTTTTCTGTTGACCCTCCAAAATACGGACACAGTGCTTATTTTTGCCCTTCAGAGCACGTGGGTTTAGGGAATGATACAACCATTATCGGTTTGATCATGCAGTTCCCCTTGGCGTTGGCACAGAAAAGAGATACCCGGTCCTTTGCAGCCTTGAACCCCGATGCTGTCCTCTCTCGCTTTGAGATGAAAGTTCTCGTGGGCATTTTTTTTTTAACAGAACAGGCCAGTCTCGTTTGCATTGAAGACCTGCTCTGGTACATACCCCTTCTCCTCGATGAGCTGCGTGTGTTGAGCATGGAAAGTTTCAGCTGCCTCGTGGTCTGCTGGGGTCACTCCTACCTGCATCACGAAGTGAATCGCTTGTACCCGCATCACTCGTGTTTGCAGCACCACATGCGCCAACAAGATGATTGTGTATGTGCTTTGCCTTTTCACGAATCAGAGGTCCACTTAAAGTCATGTTTTTTTTTTGGACATTGTCCTCTAACCACACATTTTAATGCTTTCTCCATTGTTTTCTGTTCCATGGACAGTCGACTCCTTCACACCATAATGCCTGCCCACAGAGGCCACACTCTCACCTCTTGATAGCTGGTCGAGCAGCTCCACATTCTGGCTTAGGCTCATGACTTATTTTTCTGCATCTTGGGAGCAGACGCATCTGCACTACTCTTGCACTTTGGACCCATGATCAAACGATGAGTGCAAAAAGGCCACGAGCACGAGGAATCACAGCAGGTCAAGGCAACGGGATGAGAATAAAGAATGCGACCCAGGACACGCTTCACTCGGTAGCCTTGCGGGAGGTTTGCGTAGATGGAGTAGGGGTGGGTAGAATGACAAATGGTGGTGGGGGATGGTTTATGTGCACGTAGAGCTGCTTTATGTGCATGGCTGATGGGAGGTGGTTTATGTGTGGCTCGTGGTGGTCCATGCTGGCGTAGAGCAGCGTTGTATGCGGCTGGGTGGGAGGTTGGTTATGTGTGGCTGGAGCTGCTTTATGTGTGTGGCTTGTGGGAGGTTGGTTATGTGTGGCTGGAGGTGGTCTATGCACACGTGGAGCTGCGTTGTATGCGGCTGGGTGGGAGGTTGGTTATGTGTGGCTGGAGGTGGTTTGTGTGTGTGGCTTGTGGGAGATTGTTTTAGAGCTGCTTTATGTGTGTGGCTTGTGGGCGATGGTTTATGCATGGCTGGTGGTGGTCTATGGTGGCGTCGAGCTGCTTTATGCGTGGCTAGTGGGAGATTGTTTTAGAGCTGCTTTATGCGTGTGGCTGGTGGGAGATTATTTTAGAGCTGCTTTATGTGTGTGGCTGGTGGGAGATGGTTTATGTATGGCTGGTGGTGGTTTATGCGTGTGTAGAGCTGCTTTATGCACGGCTGGTGGGAGATGGTTTACGCGTGGCTGGAGGTGGTCTACGCATGGCTGGAGGTGGTCTATGCGCGCATAGAGCTGCGTTGTATGTGGCTGGGTAAGAGGTTGGTTATGTGTGGCTAGAGGTGGTTTATGTGTGTGTCTTGTGGGAGATTGTTTTAGAGGTGCTTTATGCGTGTGGCTTGTGGGAGATGGTTTATGTGTGACCATATGTCGAGCTACTTTATGCATGGCTGGTGGGAGGTTGGTTATGTGTGGCTGGAGGTGGTTTATGCATGGCTGGTGGGAGATGGTTTACGCGTGGCTGGAGGTGGTCTCTGCGCATGTAGAGCTGCGTTGTATGCGGCTGGGTAGGAGGTTGGTTATGTGTGGCTGGAAGTGGTTCATGCGTGGCTGGTGGGAGATGGTTTATGCGCCCGCAAAAACTGTGAATCCTTGAAACACAGGGGCCGTGAAAGTAGAAGCAGTCGCAAATGTCGAATCGGTGAATGACTGGGTTTCATGGTACAACACCAAGTTGAAAACCTTAATTTGAATAACTAATTCTGGCAGACGTGATGCCAAGTTTATCATCCATCTGAGGGACAGCACACACATTGATGAATCACCCTGCCTGTGAAATACTGGGATGACAGTTTATCGCTGGGATGAGATTTGAACCCAGGTTAGACAGCTTGGAGTGAGTGTGCGTACCTCTCGGCCATCCTGCCATGTTGTGGGGATGCATGGTGTTGATAAATAGTTCGACAGAGGCTTGGGGTTGTCTGCCCTTTCCTCCATGCCTGACAACTCCATGACAAGACATGCTGGCTTCTTCTTTGCATTTCTTCTTGGTGATTGAGTTGGTGTTGATGTTGTAAGAGAAGTTGAGGATGTTGATGCTGTGGGTTCATCAGCTCGAGGCCTTTCAACCTTCACGAAGAAGCTAAAGAGAGTCTTCTGCACTGCTTTCTTCTATTTTTAGATCCTCATGGAGGATCTCTAAGTCTTACTCACGTTGTTGTTCTTCATCTTCTTCTTGTGGACTTCTTTGTTTCACAGCCTACAGTTTTCATCGAAACTTCCTGAAACTTGGCATATATATTGTTACGAATTTGGGAATTCGATTTCACACAACATACAGGTTCCTTTAGTCAGCTATGTCGATAAGTGCTTGTTCCCTAGATAGCTCACCTTCCATTGTTTAAATGTTCAGAAATCAATTAGATGCTCTGCGGATCGATTTAATAGTTAGAGAGCGAACAATGGAGACGTCCC
>CM068968.1:63031630-63042907 GCA_035128595.1 Eptatretus atami | reverse complement strand
TGCCTGGGCTTGGAGCGGCATTGTGTGGTGGGTTCGAGTCCTGCCACACCGGATCGTCGAAGACCGCATGTGGCGGAAAGGTTTAAGAATAGGCTCTGACTTCCAGCTCGCCTTTCCTCGAGCTGGAGGCCTCCAATAAAGACCTGACGGGTTCGCGTTTCTTTCGGTTGTACTGTGTGTGTGTTTGTGGCGCCAGTCTATTAAGTAACTGCATAAGTGCTTGTACAATATTGCTATCCTTTATTATTCGGTTACTCTGCCTTCTTGCGTGCTCCCCTGCCCCATTATAAATAAATATCCCTTTTGTTAAATGTTCCAGCTCGTTCTGTGTTTTTTTCATTGGCTTGCACGGTGTGTATTGAGAAATAGCGAGGCCGTAAATTGTTCATTTGGTCCGACGGGCCTTGGTCATCTCCGCTCGGGTTACACACGGTTCGGGCTCGGTAACGGTCGTTCCACTCGAGGTCCGTCGAGGGTGTTGATTCCCCGGTAGCTTTGGCCGCGTGGGTAATTAGGTATTTGAAGTTTGAAATTGACCCTACCCCACGCGGTCGGATATTGGCGATTCATGGTCCAGTAAGGGACCCGTGCCTTTCGGACTTATCCAAAAGGCACGACCTCAATTCCGGTGTGTTTGGTGGAGCCGACTCTACTGCTCCCTCTGGCGGTCGTGCTCGCCACCGATACCTGGCACCGTGACATGTCAAATGTAGATGAAAATATCTTTCAATTATCTCACATGGAGGATTCTCATTTAAATTCAAATGCTGTTACTTTTCATCTTACAGTAATGACAATACCATTGTATTTCCGGTCATTCAAAAACTTCTCGTAATCTTCCTAATATCCTAGATGTTACCTATTTTTCTGCTTGCAATTCTCATCACACCGTAGCTTGCTCCACCAAACACACACAGGCAAAGCCCAAGCTCGTGATTAATTACTCGCACTGCCTGCTCAAATTTGCCCCGTGAGGATTTTACATTTTCTGCACGAGTTTTAACGGTCAATTTTATTCACAGATTACTATTACCAGAACCAGAAGATATTACCAGCCAACACCATTTTCACATTATTATTGATTTTTTTTTTTTTTACCTTTTGGCGGCTGAAAAATTATCTTCCCATGTCAGCCTCGTGTGCACTCTGGGCCAACAAGGTCAAATAATATCTCCAGCTTTAACACTTTATGTCTTTGAACCTTATTTTATTGATTCATTTTATATTTTATAAATGTTCTTGCAGGCCAGACACTGATCATGTTGGTCAACATTGGTCAAATTCATATAAATTCCACTACCCTCAGGGCATTTCCCTGTCTTACTTCTCACCCCATAATTTTCAAACATATACCGAATTGGTGTACCTTTCTCAGATAATATTTTATTGGTTACCTTTCCAAGGTGGTTCCCCATCTTCAAAAACTTTGTGAGAGGAAAAAAAAATCAAAACTCAAACAAAACCCCACTTAGTACACTTTGCAATGCAAACACAAGTTATACAGATATAGACATGATACAAATAATCATACAAGAGCTCTTAGACAAAACAATACACAGTTTTCTCTCATTTCCAACCTCAATCCAAAACTGAAAACACAATTCCAACTCAAAAACAACACTATTTCTCAACTTCCAACCTCTGTTGGACAACGCCCTATCCAGGCGTACACTGAAAGTGCCAATGTAGCAGCCAGGGGACTCAAAACCCCCTGTTAAACAATATTGTATTCTGGTGAAAGTGCCAGTGCAGCCAATTGACAATATAACCAGAGAGTTGGTGTCAAAGCCACCCAATGCTCGCCTGTTTATACATTTATCGTTTTTAAAAGACTAGTCTAATAATATTTTTTATAAAGCATTGCAGTGGTCTGATCCAAATAATTTTAAAGCAATATATGTATTTGTATATTGTAATCAGTAAAAAATAGTGTGGTAGATAAAAACATTAGAAAGGAAATAACTTGCACCAAAAACTTTAACATTTTCAGGCTCACGCTGACGCTCACGCCGGGGGTATCGCTATAGCTCTCTGTTCTTCGAACAGGCGAGCTAAAAATGGACCTTTTAGCCTGATCAGCACTCTTAGGGACTCCAACCCTTTGAAACAATACTTATATTCTCCAAAATAAACATAAACCACTGAACAGTAAAACTCAAATCTATAAATGTTCAAATTCTTGTTCGAAGCATGTTAACCTTTGTAACAAAGAACAAGGCGCACAGCGAGCTGGCAGCACACACTCACCCACAAAGATCAATGTCTCTCACCTTATCTGATCTGTGAGCTCGTGCTTACCATCAGCCCACTCGCAACCACGGTCTTATGCTCCTGCCTCTGGCTCGCCAATTGTAGAGGAAATTCTTGTCATGCTGTACATTTGAGTCATTTATTTACCAAACAACATAAATGAATATAAACAAACAAATACATATGGAGTGATCAGAACACAGTCTTGCTCAAGATATCTGAAGTACATGATAAAGTTAAGTCCTTGAAATAGAATCCAGTGAGACATCATATTTTTATTTCCAAACCCTGGCGCCACAGTTTGTCAGGTCTTGATATTCCCAGGTGGAGCTCATCTTCAGCCTTCGTGCAGCCGCCAGCTTGATTTGGTTGAATGATTATAGCCTATATTTCAAACCCAGATGTGTAGATTCTCTCCCAGCACAGAATAATAGAATGACGTCAAACTGCAACCCTTTTGGGTATTTTGATAGATTCTGTAGTATGTAGGTTAAAAGTCAGTCTGCTTCTAACAGACTGGGGAAATATATTATCTTGAAGCAATTGGAGCTTCGTGAATACATCTGGACATTTCCTTAGACCCACATTCCAGTTATACTGAAATCATACTCCCTGTCCAACTTGTTGGTGCCTTTCATAAAAATCCCTTCGAAAGCAAGATAGTTTTTAAATGATAGGCAATTCTCTAAAACTGAATTATAACTTATTTGAAAGGTTGGCCTGCTTATCATATCTTTACTAGACAGGTCGACATCTTTCAATACAGAGGAAAGATATGATTATGTTAATTAAAAAATGTATACATGTTCAAGCACAGAATCATACCATATTTGAGTACTTTTCCATTTCAGATTTAATACATTTATTTTAATATCAAGTTTACTTTAATGATATTTTATTATTGTTTTTATCACCCTCAAACCCATTATGCTAATTTTGGAGAAATTGCACTGACAACGGCAAACTTGTCTTTCCTATTCATGTTCCAATATGTGTTCAAAATACTGTATAACATTCAATTTAAATACGTTATTCCATGATCATCATCTGATAAGACAGACGGACGTGAACCAATTGTTTCACCCTGCTTTTTCCTTTGTGTGCATGGCATAATTACATGTTGGATTCACAGATAGATATGAAACATGTTTGTGAAGTACAACATGCTGTATTTTGATCGAATCTATCAGCGAAGCGATGGGTAGGTACAGTTAGTTTTTATTGAATCCATTTGTGATTGTAAAGTTGGACGTGTCTCCTTTTCCTGCATTTTTGCTATTTGGAACAATTGCAACGTTGGCAATTTTCCAACAGCCCTCTTCCTGCGATGGCATTTACACTTGATCGATCATCCTCTTGGTTAACCAGGGCCACGTTGCACATGGCATCTCAACCACAGGCAAGATGCTTGATGGATCGTTTACACACTTTGTGCAAACAATTATTTTTATTTTCTCTCAAAAATAGATTTTCAGACGTTGATACACACCACCATTATATGCATCTCCAGTGTGCACACACAACTCTGAACCGACCGGAAAGTGTGCAATATAATCAAAGGGAAGGGATTGTAACTCCGTGTGATGCAAATTCCAAAACTGGCAAAACCACTGAGACCAAGAAGGGGTGCCACCAGAATATTTACTGGGGGGAGGTGGGTAGGGTGATATTTCATTACCGCTCCCTAGAGGAGGGAGTGGCTATTTAATGCATGGAAAAAATATACACATTTCAGTTCGTTAGGCCTCTTGTCTCAGAACTTTGGACACACACTTCAGGTTTTGTCACAATGGTTTTTCATTTGCCCTCTCTGGGATTTTTCAGCATCAGCTGGCATTGTCAAAAGAAAGCAACATTTCAACTTCCCTTAACTTACTATCAGTTTTTTTCTTCCGGTGTTTCCATTGTCATGTTTCTCTTTTTAACTTCCTTTCAGTGTGGATATGATCATTAATAATATTGAAAGCTTTAGTTTCTTACAATGCTTTTGAGACATCATACACAATAATACTGAATCTTGCATGGAATGAAAGCTAATTACACTGAAAGGGGGCGGCATTTCTGGTAGCAATTGTGCTGCTCGCTAACTGAGTGACTTATCTCGAGTGAATACATTTCATCATCGTTAAAGATGCCTTTGTGAACTATCTTTGCAGAAAAACAAACGAAATTGGTTTCTTGTACCATCTGTTCCCAGTTATTCAACACGGAAGTTTCTTTCGATCAGAAAACGACACAGACTTGCTCTCAGAGAACTGACAAATTTCTAAGTGTGTCTCACAAGAACAATTGCAAAAGTTGTTTAAAGACACTCGAGCGACTCCAAAGAAGTGATAATCCACACCAGTGTCCTGTGTGTCACAAAGAATTCACATTACTATCGTCTTTGAAACTACATCAAAAAATACACACCAGTGAGTGGCCATACAAGTGCCATGTGTGCGGAAAGGCATTTCATCGGCTATTGTATTTGAACGATCATGAAATGATGCACGTTGGGGAGAAATCCACGAATGGAGATTCCAATCAACGAGAGAAGCCCTACATGTGTTTTGTTTGTCACAAAGCTTTTGCTGACAGAACAACGTTAAGAGGTCATCAGAGAATTCACACCGGAGAGAAGCCTTTCACTTGCTCTGTTTGTTATAAGACCTTTGCTGACAGAACAACATGTAAAGATCATCAAAGAAGACATACTGGAGAGAAGCCCTATGATTGTTCCGTGTGTCATAAGGCCTTCGCTCATAGAACAACTTTCAAAAGTCATCGACGAATGCACACAGGGGAGAAGCCCTTCAAGTGTTCTGTCTGCAGCAAAGCATTTTCTCAGTTATCAAATTTACAGAAACATGAAAGAATACATTCTGGAGAGAAGCCATACAAGTGTTCTGTGTGTAGCAAGACATTTGCTCAATCAACACATTTAAACACCCATCAAAGAATACATTCTGGAGAGAAGCCATACAAGTGTTCCGTGTGTAGCAAGACCTTTGCTCAATCAACACATTTGAACTCCCATCAAAGAATACACATGATGATCTAAAACTATTCACGCTGAATGATAAGAAATTGGCAGATCAACTGAAACGAGTAAAGTAGTACTCAGAGGACATTCAAATGGAGTTTGGTCTTGACAAATGTGTCAAGTGCACATTTGTACAAGGAAACACAAAAAGAACAGAGAACATCTCAATTGATGAAAGTACCACAATACAGAAACTAGAAAACGAAGCATCCTACATATACCTAGGAATAGAAGAAGGCCCCGAGATGCAACATAAAAAAATGTTTAACATAATCAGCAAAGAGTACTTATACAGAATAAGACTAATTCTGAAGTCATCCCTCTCTCCAAGAAACCAAACCAAACCCATAAACCAACTTGCAGTGCCCGTATTCCAATATAGCTATGCAATTATAAACTGGCCACATCTGTAGATCAACAATGTAGACACCAAAACAAGGAAACTTCGAACTATTCACAAGATGTTCTACAAAAACCAATGCATACCAAGGTTGTAATTACCAAGACGAGAGGGAGGAGGTGGTTTGATGGAGCTTAACAAAGTGCACAGAACATCGTGTGTCAGACTAGCGGAGGATGTGAAGAGCTCAACAGACTATCGGATGAGATTTGTACACTAGCAAGAAAACAAACCAGAAAAGGAATCGTTAATCCATTTAGCAACAAACTTCAAAACACAGGTGCAAATGATGGACACCACACAGGACACAGAAATAAACACAGCCCCAATGATTGCCTCGGAAAAAAAAGGAAAATTACAAAAAGAAATATCAGCAGATATACTCTGACAAATGGGAGAATGACTAAAGAGCAGGAAGATTTGAAAAATAGCTTGACAGGACAGCTGTAAGGGTTAGAATTGGCTAAGAAGAGGTCAAATTAGTTGGGATGGAGAACGCGTCATCATCAATGCCCAAGACAAAGGACATTACACGAATGTTTTTAATAAAATGGTGGGATTGAGTCAATCGGGCAAATACAGGTTTTGTCATGAAGAAATATAAAGTCCCAGTTACCTCCTTTCGGGGTGTAAAAAAACTCAAGTCGGAACAGCTGTATACATAAAGACATGACAGTCTCTGCAGAGTAATCCATTGGGACATTTTGTAAACATTTCAACATCCCGGTCACAGAACAATCATGGAAACACAAACCAGATCCATGGTTGAAAATGAACAAGTAATGCTCACGTGTGACACGATGATCCCATCAAGTGTGGATATTGCAAACAAAGCATTGCGCTCAGACATGGCTGAAATACAAAAAGGAGAAATCAGCACTGTTGATCAAGGTCCTGGTTCCCAATGACTTCAGAATAAATGCCACAGAAATTCAGAAAATGACCAAATACCAGGATCTGAAAATGAGGTCAAAGAGGATGTGGAAATTGAAGAAAGCTGAAATTGTCCCAGTGATGGTTGGAGCTACAGGAATGATGAAGAAAACCATTACTGAGTATTTAAAAATAATTCCTGGGAATAACTACAAACGAGTTACAAGTGGAGGATGTCAGAGGTTCAGTGAAGATTCTGAAAAGAGCCCTTGGAACGAGGCTGTGAGAATGAAACTTCACAGTTTGGTTCATGAATCATTATTCTTCACTGAAAAAGGAGGTGGAGATTTTGAGTTCTGGGAGAACTTCCTCCCACCAACTGAAACCCGCAAATGGAGATTACAACCAACAAGAGTATGTTCAGTTTCTATCCTGCCCAGGGTTGGCTTGGGTTAAGTGATGATTCTGAAAAGAACCCACAGAACAAAATATTGATAACAACAAAAACTTTACAGCTTGGTCCATAAAATGTGATCCTTTACCTTAATGGAGGTAGATCGTACCTTGAGTCCTCAGAGGAAGGAGACAGGATTTTATACATTAGAAAGGAGGCGATTATGTGAGGGTTTGATTGAGATGTTTAAGATTATGTAGGGGATAGGCAAAATAAGTGCAGAAGAGTTTTTCAGCAGAATTGACAGTGGTAGAATCAGGGGCCATAGCCTGAAAGTAAGGCAAGGGTCTTTGAGTCAGAGTAGTTAATGCATGGAATGGTCTCTCTTGGAAGGTTGTGGCAGCAGAAAGAGTAGATGGGTTTAAATTGGAGTTAGATATAAGGTACCGAGAAGCATTGGAGCTTGAGGGGTAGGGAGATATTGGCATTACTTGTAGGTAGCTTGTGTGTGGATTGTGAGACCACAGAGACCACCTACCTGCCTCCATTGTGAGAGCAACAGATGTTGTGCTTCAGCATTTTCACCAGAGATTCCAACAATTTTGAGAGTGTGGGATTCCACAAAATTCAGGAGAGACAGATACAGTGCCTTCAGAAAGTATTCAAACCCATCAATTTATTTCACATTTTGTTGTGTTACAGCCAGAATTTTAGATGGATTAAACTAAAAAAGAAAGAAAGAAGTGTCACCAATCTACACAAAATACCCCATAATGTCAAAGTGAAATTTTTTTTTTGAGAATTTTTTACAAATTTATTAAAAATGAAAAGCTGAAATGTCTTGGTGTCAATAAGTATTCAATCCCGTTGTGATGACACTCCAAATTGAGCTGAGGTGTATCCAATTTCTTTTGATCATCCTTGAAATATCACTTCAACTTGATTGGAGTCCACCTGTGGCCAATTCAATTGATTGGACATGATTTATAAAGAAACACACCTTTCTATATAAGGCCCCGCAGTTGACAGTGCATGTCAGAGCGGAAACGCTACCATCAAGTCCAAGGAACTGTCCGTAGAACTCCGAGATAGAATTGTGAGGAGGTATATATCTGGGGAATGGTATAAAACAATGTCTAGAGTGTTGAAAGTTCCCAAGAGCACAGTGAGCTCCATCATGAAGACATGGAAAGAACATGGAGCTACCCCAACTCTTAGAGCTGGCCGTCCGACCAAACTGGGCAAGAAGAGGTGACCAAGAACCCAATGACCACTCTGACAAATACAGAGTTCCTTAACAGAGATTGGAGAATCTGCCGGAAGGACAACAATCTCTGCAGAAGTTCACAATTTCAGCTTTATGGGAGAGTGGCCAGACGGTAGCCACTCCTGAGAAAAAGGCACATGACAGCACACCTTGAATTTGCAAAAGGCACATGAAAGACTGAGAGCATGAGGTAAAAGATTCTATGGTCTGATGAGAAGAAAATTGAACTCTTTGGCCTGAATGCAAAGTGCTATGTCTGGTGGAAACCGAGCACAGCTCATCACCCATCTAACACCATCCCTACCATGAAGCATGCTGGTGGCAGCATCATACTATGGGGATTCTTTTCAGCGGCAGGGACTGGGAGACTTGTAAGGATAGAGGGAATAACGAATGGAGCCAAATACAGGCAAATCCTTGAGGAGAACCTGCTTCTTAGTGCAAAAGACCTTTGACCGTGGTGGGGATTTATGTTCCAACAGGACAATGACCCCAAGCATACAGCTAAAGCAACACTGGAATGGCTTCAGAACAAGAACATGAAAGTCGAGTGGCCCAGCCAAAGCCCTGACTTGTTTTCTATTGAGAATCTGTGGAAACACTTGAAGATTGCTGGTTTCACCACACTCCCCATCCAACTTGACGGAGCTGGAGCAAATCTGCAAGGAAGAATGGGACAAAAATCCCCAAATGTAGATGTGCAAAGCTGCCAAAGGCGCTTCTACAAAGTATTGACTCGAGGAGGGGGGGGGGGTGTTGAATACTTATTGACTTGAGCCATTTCAGCTTTCCATTTTTTATTCATTTGGGAAAAATTCGAAAAACTTTTCACTTTGTCATTTTGGGGCATTTCATATTAAATTTTTTAAAAATATAATCCATTTTAATTTCCGGCTGTATCACAACAAAATTTGAAAAAGTCAAGGGGTGTGAATACTTTCTGAAGGTACTGTATGTTGCTTGGGTGGTTGTACAGAGTGAAGACCAGTCATTCATTGAGCTATGAACAAGGGCCTTGTGATTGGCTTTGATTTACCAGGGAAAGACTTGGAATGAAGGATGATGCCCAGTCTGTGGCTGGCTTTGAAGGCCAGCTTTGCTCTGTCATCACCCCAAGAAAGGTCTTGGCTGATGTTTAGTCCTCGAAGTTAAAGAAACTGAACCTCTTCCAGTGGATGACCAAGTAAAATAGGTGGGTTTGTTTGACAATCATTCCTGAGTGATAGGGGGAAACTGAGACATTTTCCATGATTAAAAGATATTCTCCATTTGTCAGACCAGCGTCTGAGCAATTGCACATCAGCAGAGACGGGGAGAGAGAGAGATGCAGCGGCTGTCTGCCAAGCAAAGGGATGGCAAAATGTAGAGTCTGCAAAAAGGAAAATAGGGTTTTCCAGAGTATTAGTGAGGTCATTAATATAAATGAGCAACAAGACCAGACCCAAAACACTGCCTTGGAGTAGTCCATCCGCCAGTAGAGAGGAGTGGTTCATCTGCTGGAAAACACATCGACAGCGTGAGTGGAGCATGTCTGAAATCCAGGATCTAAGGTGGGCAGAGTGTTTCGCAAGCAAACCAGGATGCCAGAGTCTGTTGAATGCCTGAGATATATCCAAGGAGATAATCCTGGCCTATTGTTTGAAATTGAGGGGCTCCAACCATTGCTGATAGAGAAGCAGAATCTTGTCCGGAGTTGAGTCACTGGGTCGGAATTCAGACTGAGATTGGCTTTCGTCCTGGTCACTAAATTCGCTCGTGAGATTGAATAGACTGAATAAGTTGATTCTACAGGTGAGCGAAAAGAACAAATGCATGAGGGTGAGCATTGAGCCTGGATGTTTGCAGTTTCATCATAAGTGGGTTGCTTTCATGCCCTGCAAAAACCTGGGTGGACAGAGCAAGGAAAAGGAGGTAGAGGGTGCAAGACAAAAATGGAGGCGGTAGAAGACTGACAGATAACTGACCTGTTTGTATTGCCGGAGAAACAAGCTTTCAATTTACACCGTAGTTTTCAGGATTACGACACTCGCCAGCTTGTTGGTGCACCACTACCCCAGTCTTCGTGATTACGACTCTTTCTCCATCTCCTTTGGGGAACCAAGTTTAGTGTTGAGTGGAGATCAGTGTTCATTGTGAGTCTCATTGCTCTCTTGTTGGGATTTCAGCACTCAACTTCATTGAAATATTGTATTGCATTATTTATTATGTCTGTGCTGTTTTTGTTTTTGTTGACATCTCTTACTAAAAGATGAAGCGTCCGTCCATCTGTGTATTTGTGCGAGTCACTTACAATAATAAATAAAAAATAGGGGCAATGCCCCAAGGCTCATCTGGTAGAACCAAGGAACCACTCTTCAATTAAATGCTGTTGTGTTGCGCTGTTTATTTACCTCCTCCACCGAAGGTGAAGGAGGTTATGTTTTCACCGCTTTCTGTCTGTCTGTCTGTTTGTTTGTGTACAGGATATCTCAAAAGGTTGTGGACAGATCCGGATGAAATTTTGTGGACAGGTTGGGTGTGTGACAATGACGAACTAATTAGATTCTGGTGAAGATCCTGATCCGGATCCGACAAAATATAATGGGCCTGAATGCTGAGATTTTCAGCATCAGGTGGCATTGTCAAAAGAAAGCAACATTTAAACTTCCTTTAGCTTACTATCAGTTTTTTGTTTTTCAGTGTTTCCATTGTCATGTTTCTCTTTTAGCATCCTTTCAGTGTGGATATGATCATTAATGATATTGAAAGCTTTAGTTTCTTACAATGCTTTTGAAACTTCGTACATAATAATACTGAATCTTGCATGGAATGAAAGCTAATTACACTGAAAGGAGGCGGCATTTTTGGTAACAATTGTGCTGCTCGCTAACTGAGTGGCTTATCTCGAGTGAATACATTTCATCATCGTTAAAGATGCCTTTGTGAATTATCTTTGCAGAAAAACAAACGAAAATGGTTTCTTGTACCATCTGTTCCCAGTTATTCAACACGGAAGTTCCTTTCGATCAGAAAACGACACAGACTTGCTCTCAGGGAACTGACAAATTTGGAAGTGTGTCTCACAAGAA
>CM068968.1:63006941-63017294 GCA_035128595.1 Eptatretus atami | reverse complement strand
AGAGAGAGAATTCGTCTGAATAGGTACGTTACTGTGAAGTAAGGTGTATTAGTATGGTACTTTGTGAGGTAAGGTGAAGTTACTAGTACGTGAGGTAGGTGTATGTAAAGTAGGGTATGCTGTGAGGTAGGAGTGTAAAGTAAGTACGTACTGAGGTAGGGTGTATTAAAGTATGTACTTGTGAGGTAAGGTGTTAGTTAAATGTATGGTACTTGTGGTATGGTGTAGTAACTACGGGTACTTGAGGAGGGTGTATAAATATGGTTGTGAGTAAGGTGTAGTAAGTATGGTACTTGTGAGGTAGGGGTTCGTAAAATGTATGGTACTTGTGAGTGTAGGTGTGTGTAAAGTATTGGTACTGTGAGTAGTTGGTGTTATGTATGAACGCCTGTATGAGTATGAACCCTGTTAGTGTGGTTAACGCTGTTATTGTAGTTATTCCTCTGTATGTAGTTATGTAACCTCTGTATGTGGTTACCCTGTATGTACTTTACTCTGTTATGTGTATGTAAGTCCCGTATGTAGTATGATGTCTGTATTGTAGTATGAGACCTGTATGTAGTATGATACCCTGTTGTGGTAGCCTGTTATGTAGTTTATGAACCCTGTTATGTAGTATTAATCGTCTGTATTGGTTTACCCTTTTTGTAGTATGAACCTGTATGTAGTATGAAACCCTTATGTAGTATGAACCCTGTATGTGGTTACCCTGTATTAGTAATGACCCTGTATGTAGTATGAACCCTGTATTGTTACCCCTTTTAATGTAGTAATGAACCTGTATGTAGTATGAACGCTGGATGTAGTATGAACCATGTATGTAGTATGAACCCTGTATGTGGTTACCGCTATATGGTAGTTGAAACCCTATATGTATGTATGAAACCCTGTTAAGGGGGGGGGTGGTGGTTACCCTGTATGTAGTATGAACGCGTATATGTAGTATGAACCCTGTATGTAGTTACCCTGTATGTAGTCACCCTGTATGTAGTATGAACCTGTATGTTAGTTACCGCTTTGTATGTTGTTTACCCCTGTATGTGGTTTCCTGTATGTTTGGTTACCGCTCTGTATGTGGTTTCCCTGTAATGTAGTTACCCCTGTATGTTGTTACCCCTGTATGTTGTTACCTGTATGTGGTTTCCCTGTAATGTTGTTACTATCTGTTTAATGTGGTTCCCTGTATGTAAGTTATCCTCTGTCATGTGGGTTTCCTGTATTTGTGTATGAACCTGTTGTAGTAATTACTATATTAGTATGTAACCATGTAACATGGTTCCCTGTATGTAGTTTTACCGCTTGTATGTGGTTACGCTGTATGTAGTTATCTCTTATGTAGTATGAACCCTGTATAGTTGTTTACCTCTGTATGTGGTTTCCCTCCTGTATGTTGTTACCCTGTTATGTGGTTTCTCCTGTTATGTAGTTACCCTGTTGTAGTATGAACCCTGTATGTAGTAATCCTATATGTAGTATTGTAACCCTGTTACATGGTTTACCCTTAGTAAGTTACCCTGATGTGGTTACCCTGTAATTAGTTTCCTGTAGTATATGACCTGTATGGTATTACCCTGGTTATGTTGTTATCCCTGTATTGTGGTTTCCTCCGTATGTAGTTACCGCTGTATGTGGTACCGCTGTATGTTGTTGTACCTTGTTATCGTAGAACCCTGTATGTAGTTACCCTGTATGTACTGTTTATACCTATGTATGTACCTGTATGTAGTTATGACCCTTATGGTAAGTATGAACCCTGTATGTACTCTACTTGAACTGCTAGTATGTATTAGACCCTGTATGTATCGTACCCTTGTGATGTAGTTGAACCCTTAGATACTCTATGAGTATAATTACCCCTGTAGTACGTATGTAGTATAGACCCTGTATAGTATGTTACCCTATATGTAGTATGAACTCTGTATGTTGTTACCCTGTATGTTGTTACCCTGTATGTGGTTACCCTGTATTAGTATGAACCCTGTATGTAGTTCCCTGTATGTTGTTACCTCCTGCTAATGTTAGTATTGAACCCTTGTGATGTGGTTACCCTGTATTTGTAGTATGAACCCTGTATGTAGTAAAATCCCTAATATGAGTTGATTGAACCTGTATCATGGTTACCCTGTATGGTAGTTCCCCTGTATGTGGTTAGCCCTGTATGTAGTTATCCTGTATGTAGTATGAACCCTGTATGTAGTTCCCTGTATGTTTGTTACCTGTATGTGTTTCCTGTATGTTGTGTACCCCTGTAATGTGGTTTCTCCTGTATGTAGTTACCCTGTATGTTGTTACCCTGTATTGTTGTTACCCTGTATGTGTTTCCGTATGTTGTTACTCTGATGTGGTTTTCCCTGTAATGGTCAGCTTACCTTGTATGTGGTTTCCCTGTATGTAGTATGAACCCTGTATGTAGTAATCCTATATGTAGTATGAACCCTGTACATGGTTACCCTGTATGTAGTTTACCCTGTTATGTGGTTACCCTGTATGTAGTTAATCCTGTATGTAGTATGAACCCTGTATGTAGTTACCCTGTATTTGTTACCTCTGTATGTGGTTTCCCTGTATGTGTTACCTCTGTATGTGGTTTCCCTGTTATGTAGTTACCCTGTATGTAGTATGAACCCTGTATGTAGTAATCCCTATTATGTAGTATGAACCCTGTATGATCAATGGTTACCCTGTATTGTAGTTACCCTGTATGTGGTTACCCTGTATGTAGTTATCCCTGTATGTAGTATGAACCCTGTATGTAGTTTCCCTGTTATGTTGTTACCCTGTATGTGAGTATTCCCTGTATGTGGTTACCCTGTATGTAGTATGAACCATGTATGTAGTAATCCTGATCATGTAGTATGAACCCTGTACATGTTACCTTGTATGTAGTTACCCTGTATGTGTTACCCTGTATGTAGTTATCCTGTATGTAGTATGAACCCTGTTATGTAGTTACCCTGTTATTGTTGTTACGCTGTATGTGGTTTTCCCTGTATGTTGTTACCTCCTGTATGTGGTTTCCCTGTATGTAGTTACCCTGTATGTTGTTTCCTCCTGTATGTTGTTACCCTGTATGTGGTTTCCCTGTATGTGTTACTCTGTATGTGGTTTCCCTGTAATTCGTAGTTACCCTGTATGTAGTGTACCGCTGTATGTTGTTACCTGTATGTAGTATGACCCTGTATGGTAGGTTACCCTGTATGTAGTATAACGCCTGTATGTAGTAATCCTATTATGTAGTGTATATGAACCCTGTAACATGGTTACCCTTTGTAGTTATACCCTGTTATAGTGGTTACCCTGTATTGTAGTTACCCTGTATGTACACGTATGAACCTCTGTATGAGTTACCCTGTATGTTGTTACCCTGTATTGTGGTTTCCCTGTTATGTTGTTAACCCTGTATGTGGTTTTCCCTGTATGTAGTTAACCCTGTATGTTGTTACCCTGTATTTATGTTGTTACCCCTGTATGTGGTTTCCCTGTATGTTGTTACCTGTATGTGGTTTCCCTGTATGTAGTTACCCTGTATGTGGTTTCCCTGTATGTTGTTCCCTGATGTTTGTTACCCTGTATGTTGGTTACCACTGTATCTAGTTACCTAGAGTCAAAGCCATGTCGTGGTTAAACCCCGTGATGCTTACCCTGTCTCAGACGTCTAATTGATGATGTCATGGCAGTTCGCCACGCATAGTGTTGCAAATCTCCTTAAACGAAATCTGATCTCATGTGTAAACTAATCGCTCTCTTAAATTCAACTCGCATGATCCGTGTAAAAAAATCGTATAAATTTAATAAGTTTATTTTTTTCTGACTGAATGGTTAATAAAGGAATAAATCATATTTTACAGTCGATTTACGATGTGATCCGTCTATCGGTTCATGTTGTAGTACCCTTAGTGTCATTTTCCCAATGAAGTTATCTCGTGATCCCTAAGTAGTGTTTCCAACCATCTAGTTTTTTCGTGCTGAGAGGACTCGGGCATCGATATGGGTGTAGTGCGGTGTATGTAGTGTGGGTTTGTTTGGCTGTGTGGTCTTATGTTTGCCGTGTGTTTCGTTATGTATGGTCTGTGTGTTGGTTGTATGTGGTGTTGTGTGGTCCGTGTGATGTTTGTGTGGGTGTATAAGGTGTAGCTGTGTGTGGGTGTTAGTGTGTGTGGGTGTGTTGATAGTATGGCTGTGTGTGGTGTGTATGGGTGTGTGTGGGTGGTGTGATTGTATGGTTGTGTGGGTGTAATGGCTGTGTGTGTGGTGTATGGTGTGTGTGGGTGTGTGATTGTAGCTTGTATGGGTGTATGCTGTGTGCGTGTTGTGGCTGTATGTTGCAGGTGTGATTGTATGGCTGTGTGGGGTGTATGGTTGTGTGTGGGTGTATGGGTGTGTGTGTGGGTGTGTGATGTTGGGTATGGGTGTATGGCTGTGTTGCGGGTGTGTGGCTGTTATGGTTGTGCGGGGTGTGATTGTATGGCTGTGTGTGTGTATGGGTGTGTGTGGTTGTATGGCTGTGTTGGCTTGTGGATGTATGGCTGTGTGGGGTGTATGGCTGTGTGGAGTGTGTGTATGGATGTGTGGTGTGGGTGTATTGGCTGTGTGGTGTGTGGCTGTAGTGGGTGTGTGTGTGGTGTGATGTGGCTGTGCGGGTTTTGTGTGGGTCTGTGGCTGTGTGATGTATGTGGTGGTTGTGTGTGGTGTATGGCTGTGTTGTGGGTGTGGTGTATGGCTGTGGTGTGTGGTGTGGCTGTGCGGTGTGTGGCTGTGCGGTGTGGCGTGTGTGCTGTGCGGTTGGATGTGGCTGTGGGTGGGTGTGGCTGTGTGGGGTGTTGCTGTGCGGGTGTGTGGCTGTGGCTTGTGGGGGTGACTGTGCGGGTGTTGGCTGTGCGGTGGTTGTGTGGCTGTGGAGTTTGTGGCTGTGTTGTGTGTGTGGCTGTGCGAGGTTTGTGTGCTGTGTTGGTGGGTGTGGCTGTGCTGGTTTGGTGCTGTGTGGATGTGTGGCGTGCGGGTTGTGTGCTGTGTGCGGTTTGTGTGCTGTGCGGTGTTTGTGGCTGTGCGGGTTTGTGGCTGTGCGGGTTTGTGGGGCTGTGCGTTTGTGGTCTGTGCGGGTTTGTGGGTGTGCTGTGTCGGGTTTGTGGTCTGTTGGATGTGTGGGCTGTGCGGGTGTGGCTGTGCGTGGTTTTGCGTTGTGAGTTTGTGGCTGTGTTGCTGTGTGGGAGATTTCCATACTACACATATTTTGGGGAGATTTCTCCGGGTTCATGGGTCAATGGTCCCATCTATTGGGATGCTGACTGTGCTCTGCGGGATGAGAATCTGTGTGAGCTGTTGTCTATTCTCAGAGATGCGCGATTCCAAAGAGACACTTCCAGCTCATCTGTCCTTCATCGGTGTTGTCACCTGATCGGAAAGTACAGGGAAAAGGACGGACACGTCTATGTTGAGTTCCCCTGGGCAGGACTCTGCTTCATGGTTGCTCCACACTGTACGAGCAGACATTTACTAAATAGAAAAAGGTACACACGAATCCAAGAACACGTGGTGGCCAGGTTCGTGAAGGTGAGTCCTCGTATTCCATGCACAGCAGCACAATGGTCGGCTGACTGTAGTCTGGACTGAAGTCCTTGAAGATGACCTCACATCAGTACCACCAGCAGATGCAACCGACTCACACAATCCATTGCTCAGGTGGAGTAATTAATCATCGAGGATTACCATGTTCAGGTCACAACACATCCACAGAACGTGCAATTTGTCCATTGTTTTCACCGTTTTCACAGCTCCAGCAAGATGGGTTCCTCGAACCATCGGCACTCATGTTGAAAACCACCTGGCATCATGCCGCAAACTTTTCAGTGTTGTTCAAACAAATCCAGCCGATTTATCGCTCGAACTGCGGATCAAATGTACATTTACCACTGGGATCCTGATACCAAACTCAAATCCATGCAGTGGAACACAAGGAAGGATCATTGTCCTCCAACAAGTTTTACACACATCCCTCAACCAGAATGATCACCTAATATCTAATATAGAGAAGAAAGTTTTGTTTTTGTCATTCGGACCGGCAGGAACCAGTACAAACAAACTTTACATGGCCTCCTCTTTCATCCACATGAAGGTCAAGGGCTATCTATGTCTGGATCAAAAAGAAACATTTAAATCAGATATATTTGCCTTCAGGCCTCTATCTATGCCTGGTGTTGGCTTAATTTAGGTGGGTGCTTGGATCCTTGGATCCTGAGTTTGAATCCACTCGGCAGTTGAATTGATACCAGGTGGAGTTGACTCTGCCTGTCTATCTTCTGAGTTGGTAAATGAGTGCCAGCTTGCTGTGTGTCTGTGTCGGAGTGGCGACCCGTCCAGGATTGTGCCCAGTAGCCAGGAGACTGCCGAGGCAGCACCAACGCTCTGCATAGAGAGTCCCAATGGATGGATGGATGGATGGATGGACGGATGGGCCTCAATTGGATCTTATGCTTATATACTGCCTGTGTTTTTTCCCACAGACGCGATTGAGTATATGGATTGTGAATATGGTATGTTGAGGTTGTCGTGATTTTTGTCAACGACACAAATTTAATTATTGTTTTACACGTGTGTCTGTTGATGAAAAGATTGCTTTACACAGGTTTATTATAACACCTCCGTGTTTAGGCCTCAAATGAGTATATTTGTTACTTATACACTGCCTGGTTTTCCTGGGAGAGATTGAGTAATATGGATTGTGAAGATGGTATGTTGAGGTTGTCGTGATTTGGTGTCAACGACACAAATTTAATCATTAGTGTTTACACGTGCGCCTGTTAATGAAAAGATTGCTTACACATGTTATCATGACACCTCCGTGTCAGCCTTCAAGTGAGTACGTTACTTATACACTGCCTGGGTTTTCCCACAGGAGCAATTGAGTAATATGGATTGTGAAGATGGTATGTTGAGGTTGTCGTGATTTGTTGTCAACGACACAAATTTATTGTTTACACGTGTGCCTGTTAATGAAAAGATTGCTTCACACAGGTTTATTATAACACCTCCGTGTTCAGGCCTCAAGTGAGTATATTACTTATACACTGCCTGGGTTTTCCTAGGAGAGTTGAGTAATATGTTTTGTAAAGATCATATGTTGAGGTTGTATGTCGTGATTTGTTTGTATTTAAAAAATAGAATTAATAAAAATAAGTCAAAAGAAGGGAAAGCAATCCAAGCGCATTTTGCAACACCCAAAGTTGGTAAATCTTCTGAAACCATTCGGCTAACATTGACCAATTTGTCATGCAGGAAATATTTAAATATATATTTCATAGAATTTCCCTGGGCAACGCCGGGTGCTTCAGCTAGTGGGTATATTTTCTGGATGCCAAGGGATTTTTGCTGATTGATCTATCTCACAAAAATACTATAATCACAGGGAATATCATGCCAGCTTTTTGCAAAATTGGTGGCAGGCCACCATGGACTTGTGCAGAGGGATTGTTGACCAAAGGTGTGCTCTTTTGTAATAACCTACCTATGCACAAGGCCCATGTGCATACCGCCATTTTAACAGTGGTTTCAAGTCGCTGGATACCTGTCGGATCTGGGACAGTGATGACACCATATTTCGACTGTTGAAGTCCCGCTGTTTTACGCCGGTGAAGAACTGACTGAAGTAACTGAGACGTGACTGAAGGAGTGAAATGAAAAGCATTATCGCATTATTGGTGTTGAACTAAAGACCTGAGTCCCACCGGAGATTTTACTTCTGAGACGACTGAGCGGTGAAAGGTCACACAAATTTAGATACAGCTGCGTTCATGTAATGACTTTTAACACCATATTGTAGTTCAATCTCACACAAAGCCACAATGGTCAATCATGTTTCAGAAGTCCCAGATTCATTCCTTTTTTTAATATTAATCACAGGCCTGGAGTCAATCTAGTTGCTCTATGTTGTCCCCTCTATATGGCAGTTATGTCCTTCCTGAGAGTGGTGACCAACACTGAACACTATTCTGGATGAGGCCCTTACTAAATTCCTATAGTGTTAAAACTACCTCCTCCGAGTATAATTTATCCCCTACGAATACAACTGCAAACCCTGTTAGCTGCTTTGTCAACATCTCAATTTCCTGCTCAGCCACCTCTCTCAATACCACGAGTGCATATTATCCTCCCTGGAGCTTTATCTACTCTTGGCTTTCCAGGCTGTTTCTTTACTTCCTCACCTCTTTCATAGATACTGAGCTGTTGCAATTTCTCCGACTGTTCTTGTGTAAATTTTGAAGCAAAATACCTGTTTATTAAGCCTGCCATCTTGCTTTCCTCACTAACCACTCTCCCTGTATTTCAATTGGCTCATACATACTGTTACGAATTCGCGCCCGCCGGCGTGCGATCGGCTGCTTCCCACTAATAGCAACCGCGTCGCCCACCGGACGGACAATTTCAGTTGTGACCCTCCTGGAACTACCGCCAGGAGCCAGTCACGGGTGGGGTTTAACCTCACCACAACCCAGTCCGCATTCTACCCGTGTAAATAGGGTGAATCGCCGAATGTCGATATACCTAAGTACCCGCGCGGTAGCGTACCGAGGAGTTGTACCACGCCGCAGGTCGGCTCCGGACACGAACCGCTTAAGCGCTCGTTCCGTGCTAAGGGGATAACCCAGCGGAGTCATCGCCGACCTCGACGGTTCAGATTTACTTACTGGGTGTCTAAACCCACTACCAATCCCTTCCGTGATGCAAGATGGAACTTTCAAACGGGAAAAAGACGACGAACGGGATACATTTCACACAAGGACATTTATTATACAACACGTAAGCAGGCAAATAGGAACAACAGGCAAGCACGTATACAGGCAAATAGAAACAACAGCAGGCAAACAAAAGCAAGGGAAAGCACTACGACCGAATATAATTAATAAATGTAGTCACTTAAGCAGTTTTACTTGACAGGACGGCGCCACAACAACATTCATTCAAAAACCCAAAATAAACACAAGAAAAGACCCCCTCACAGACAAGGGGTCAGGCTGGACCACTTGGGTCTTTATGACACGGACCTGGGAGACCGAACGGGTCCCGCGAGACCGTAGCAGGTTACCTGCATCCTCGAGGTGCGACGGTCGGCGAGCCCTCTCCGGCACTCTTCTCTCGTGCGCGCCTCGACCCTGGACCACGCTCGCAACCCTCACGACTTGGCGCCCAGAGGAGAAGACGACCTCGACGATCCAGAGAGAGAACCCGAGTTCGACCTCGACCACCAGAAGAGACGAGGAAGCGCGAACCTCCGACGACCACACAGAGAAGAGGAGCGCGAACCTCCGACGACCACCAAGAGAAGAGGAAGCAAAAACGACGAGAGCGAGTCCGAGTTCGACCTCAACCACCAGAAGAGAGCGGATGACGTCGACGAAGAAGAAGCAGAGAGCGTCGACGAAGAGAAAGCAGAGCAATGCAGCACGAAAGAGAGAGAGCGAGCCCCGCGTGCGGTCCGCCTTATATAGCGTGGGGCTCTGCCCTTCGCTTCACCCCCTTTTCGGCTCCGCCTCCCTTCGAGCTCTTTTGAGAAGCTCCTCGAAAAGGGGCGTTCCCCCTCCCGACCGCCTCACGCCCCGTGTCCACCAATCGCGAGCGAGCTCTTCGCCGCTTCTCGTGCCAGCGTTGGCGGCGCAAAACTCGCCCTTGCTGCAGGTCTTCCACGGGGCCTTCGTTCGACATTTTCGGACGGTCCAAAATAACGATAGCGAAAGAAAAACGGCTAACTCAAAGATCACAGCCCTGTGAACATGGAAATTCCCTCTAAACAACAGTGGGGAAATCTAACTACACAATTACTTTCGCTATCGTTATTTTGGACCGTCCGAAAATGTCGAACGAAGGCCCCGTGGAAGACCTGCAGCAACGGGCGAGTTTTGCGCCGCCAACGCTGGCACGAGAAGCGGCGAAGAGCTCGCTCGCGATTGGTGGACACGGGGCGTGAGGCGGTCGGGAGGGGGAACGCCCCTTTTCGAGGAGCTTCTCAAAGAGCTCGAAGGGAGGCGGAGCCGAAAAGGGGGTGAAGCGAAGGGGCAGAGCCCCACGCTATAAAGGCGGACCGCACGCGGGGCTCGCTCTCTCTTCTTCGTGCTGCATTGCTCTGCTTTCTCTTCGTCGACGCTCTCTGCTTCTTCTTCGTCGACGTCATCCGCTCTCTTCTGGTGGTTGAGGTCGAACTCGGACTCGCTCTCGTCGTTTTTGCTTCCTCTTCTCTTGGTGGTCGTCGGAGGTTCGCGCCTCCTCTTCTCTTGGTGGTCGTCGGAGGTTCGCGCTTCCTCGTCTCTTCTGGTGGTCGAGGTCGAACTCGGGTTCTCTCTCTGGATCGTCGAGGTCGTCTTC
>CM068968.1:62992088-63003164 GCA_035128595.1 Eptatretus atami | reverse complement strand
TGACTGGCTCCTGGCGGTAGTTCCAGGAGGGTCACAACTGAATTGTCCGTCCGGTGGGCGACGCGGTTGCTATTAGTGGGAAGCAGCCGATCGCACGCCGGCGGGCGCGAATTCGTAACAGTATGTATGAGCCAATTGAAATACAGGGAGAGTGGTTAGTGAGGAAAGCAAGATGGCAGGCTTAATAAACAGGTATTTTGCTTCAAAATTTACACAAGAACAGTCGGGAGAATTGCAACAGCTCAGTATCTATGAAAGAGGTGAGGAAGTAAAGAAACAGCCTGGAAAGCCAAGAGTAGATAAAGCTCCAGGGAGGATAATATGCACTCGTGGTATTGAGAGAGGTGGCTGAGCAGGAAATTGAGATGTTGACAAAGCAGCTAACAGGGTTTGCAGTTGTATTCGTAGGGGGATAAATTATAACTCGGAGGAGGTAGTTTTAACACTATAGGAATTTAGTAAGGGCCTCATCCAGAATAGTGTTCAGTGTTGGTCACCACATCTCAGGAAGGACATAACTGCCATATAGAGGGGACAACATAGAGCAACTAGATTGACTCCAGGCCTGTGATTAATATAAAAAAAGGAATGAATCTGGGACTTCTGAAACATGATTGACCATTGTGGCTTGTGTGAGATTGAACTACAATATGGTGTTAAAAGTCATTACATGAACGCAGCTGTATCTAAATTTGTGTGACCTTTCACCGCTCAGTTCGTCTCCAGAAGTAAAATCTCCGGTGGGACTCAGGGTCTTTAGTTCAACACCAATAATGCGATAATGCTTTTCATTTCACTCCTTCAGTCACGTCTCAGTTACTTCAGTCAGTTCCTTCACCGGCGTAAAACAGCGGGACTTCAACAGTCGAAATATGGTGTCATCACTGTCCCAGATCCGACAGGTATCCAGCGACTTGAAACCACTGTTAAAATGGCGGTATGCACATGGGCCTTGTGCATAGGTAGGTTATTACAAAAGAGCACACCTTTGGTCAACATCCCTCTGCACAAGTCCATGGTGGCCTGCCACCAATTTTGCAAAAAGCTGGCATGATATTCCCCTGTGATTATAGTATTTTTGTGAGATAGATCAATCAGCAAAAATTCCCTTGGCATCCCAGAAAATATAACCCACTAGCTGAAGCACCCGGCGTTGCCCAGGGAAATTCTATGAAATATATATTTAAATATTTCCTGCATGACAAATTGGTCAATGTTAGCCGAATGGTTTCAGAAGATTTACCAACTTTGGGTGTTGCAAAATGCGCTTGGATTGCTTTCCCTTCTTTTGACTTATTTTTATTAATTCTATTTTTTAAATACAACAAATCACGACATACAACCTCAACATATGATCTTTACAAAACATATTACTCAATCTCTCCTAGGAAAAACCCAGGCAGTGTATAAGTAATATACTCACTTGAGGCCTGAACACGGAGGTGTTATAATAAACCTGTGTGAAGCAATCTTTTCATTAACAGGCACACGTGTAAACACAATTAAATTTGTGTCGTTGACAACAAATCACGACAACCTCAACATACCATCTTCACAATCCATATTACTCAATTGCTCCTGTGGGAAAAAACCCAGGCAGTGTATAAGTAACGTACTCACTTGAGGCCTGAACACGGAGGTGTCATGATAAACCTGTGTAAAGCAATCTTTTCATTAACAGGCGCACGTGTAAACACTAATGATTAAATTTGTGTCGTTGACACCAAATCACGACAACCTCAACATACCATCTTCACAATCCATATTACTCAATCTCTCCCAGGAAAAACCCAGGCAGTGTATAAGTAACATATACTCATTTGAGGCCTAAACACGGAGGTGTTATAATAAACCTGTGTAAAGCAATCTTTTCATCAACAGACACACGTGTAAACACATAATTAAATTTGTGTCGTTGACAAAAAATCACGACAACCTCAACATACCATATTCACAATCCATATTACTCAATCGCTCCTGTGGGAAAAAAACACAGGCAGTATATAAGCATAAGATCCAATTGAGGCCCATCCGTCCATCCATCCATCCATCCATCCATTGGGACCATACTCTATGCAGAGCGTTGGTGCTGCCTCGGCAGTCTCCTTGGCTACTGGGCACAATCCTGGACGGGTCGCCACTCCGACACAAGACACACAGCAAGCTGGCACTCATTTTACCAACCTCAGAAAGATGACAGGCAGAGTCAACTCCACCTGGTATCAATTCAACTGCCGAGTGGGATTCAAACTCAGGATCCAAGGATCCCAAGCCCACCACCCTAACCATTAAGCCAACACCAGGCATAGATAGAGGCCTGAAGGCAAATTATCTGATTTAAATGTTTCTTTTTGATCCAGACATAGATAGCCCTTGACCTTCATGTGGATGAAAGAGGAGGCCATGTAAAGTTTGTTTGTACTGGTTCCTGCCGGTCCGAATGCACAACAAACAAACTTTCTTCTCTATATTAGATATTAGGTGATCATTCTGGTTGAGGGATGTGTGTAAAACTTGTTGGAGGACAATGATCCCTTCCTTGTGCTTCCACTGCATGGATTTGAGTTTGGTATCAGGATCCCAGTGGTAAATGTACATTTGATCCGCAGTTCGAGCGATAAAGTCGGCTGGATTTGTTTGAACAACCTGAAAAGTTTGCGGCATGATGCCAGGTGGTGTTTTCAACATGAGTGCCGATGGTTCGAGGAACCCATCTTGCTGAGAGCTGTGAAAACGGTGAAAACAATGGACAAATTGCACGTTCTGTGGATGTGTTGGTGACCTGAACATGGTAATCCTCGATGATTAATTACTCCACCTGAGCAATGGATTGTGTGAGTCGGTTGCATCTGCTGGTGGTACTGATGTGAGGTCATCTTCAAGGGACTTCAGTCCAGACTACAGTCAGCCGACCATTGTGCTGCTGTGCATGGAATACGAGGACTCACCTTCACGATACCTGGCCACCACGTGTTCTTGGATTTCGTGTGTACCTTTTTCTATTTGAGTAAATGTTGCTGCTCGTACAGTGTTGGGAGCAACCATGAAGCAGGTCCTGCCCCAGGGGAACTCAACATAGACGTGTCCGTCCTTTTCCCTGTACTTTCCGATCAGGTGACAACACCGATGAAGGACAGATGAGCTGGAAGTGTCTCTTTGGGAATCGCGCATCTCTGAGATAGAACAACAGCTCACACAGATTCTCATCCCGCAGAGCACAGTCAGCATCCCAAATAGATGGGACCATTGACCCATGAACCCGGAGAAATCTCCCCCAAAATATGTGTAGTATGGGAAATCTCCCCACACAGCAACACAGCCACAAACTCACACAGCCACAAACCCGCACAGCCACAAACCCCGCACAGCCACACAATCCAAACAGCCACAAACCCGCACAGCCACACATCCACAAACCCGCACAGCCACAAACGCGCCACAGCCACAAACCCGCACAGCCACAAACCCGCACAGCCACAAACCCGCACAGCCACAAAAACCGCACAGCCACAAACCCGCACAGCCACAATCCACACAGCCACAAACCAGCACAGCCACACACCAACACAGCCACAAACTCGCACAGCCACACACCAACACAGCCACAAACTCACACAGCCACACACCACAACACACACCCGCACAGCCACACACCCCCCACAGTCACACACCACCAAAGCCACAGCACACACCCGCACAGCCACACCCCGCACAGCCACACCCCCCACAGCCACACCCCGCACAGCCACACACCCGCACAGCCAAACACCACACAGCCACACACACACCCCACACAGCCATACACCACACACACACACCATACATCCACACAGCCACAGCCACACACCCGCACAGCCATACACCCACACACACCCATACAGCCACACACCACACAGCCATACACCCACACCACACATCCATACACACACTCCACACAGCCATACACCCACACAGCCATACATCCACAGCCACACAGCCATAACACCACACACACCCCATACACCAACACCCACACACAGCCCATACAATCACACCGCACAACCATACAGCCACACACCCGCACACAGCCATTACACCCATAACCCACACACAGCCATACAATTACACACCCACACACACCCATACACCCACACACAACCATACACCCACACACAGCCATACAATCACACCTGCACAACATACAGCCACACACCCGCACACAGCCATACACCATACACAGCCATACAATCACACCCACACACACCCAACACCCACACACAGCCATACACCCATACACCCAACACACAACCATACAATCACACACCCACCACACACCATACACCCACACACAGCCATACAATCACACACCCACACACACCCATACACCACACACAGCCATACACCCATACACCCACACACAACCATACAGCCACACACCCATACACCCACACACAGCCATACAATCACACCCGCACAACCATACAGCCACACACCACCCCACACCCATACACCCGCACACACCCATACGATGCCCGTCCTCTCAGCACGGCGTGATGTGGAACACTCTTTGATCGGTACTTTCATTGGGAAAATGAACCAAGGTACCAACATGAACCGATGACGTGATTCCACATCTTCGATGTTAAAAAATATGATTTTTCTTTTTTAACTCTTCAGTCACCGCAAAAATAAACTTATTAATATTTCTATAGCGGTATTTTTTTTTTTTTACCACGGGATTCTTGCGAGTTTGTCAATATTCTCAAAGCACAGAAGAGGATAAATGGTTTCACACTCGCAGATCAGGATTTTCGTTTCAATGGAGATTTGCAAGCACGTGATTCGCGTGGCGAATCTGCCCAATTGAAATCATCAATTAGATCGTCTGGAGAAGGTAAGCATCACGTGGCTCGTCTTAACCAGGACTGGCTTTGGACTCGTGTATTAGATACAGGGTAACCACATACAGGGTAACAACATACAGGGTAACAACATACAGGGAAGCTTGGTGGCGTGTGGTTACGCGCTCAGTGAGGGCGAAGAGAAGCAGCGCGCGCGCAATCATGTTAAATCTGTATGTTGTTACCTGTATGTAGTAGAACCCTGTCATGTGGTTCTGTATGTAGTATGAAACCCTGTATGTAGTAACATATAGTCAGTATGGCTGTACATGGTTACCCTGTATGTAGTTACCCTGTATGGTTACCCTGTATGTAGTTATCCTGTATGTAGTATGAAGCCCTGTATGGTAGTTACTACGCCTGTATGTTGTTACCCTGTAGGTGTGGTTTCCCTGTATGTTTTGTTACCCTCGTATGGGCCCGATGGCTGGGGCGACGGCTGTCATGTGGTTTTCGCTGGGATGTAGTTACCCTGTATGTTGTTACACTGTATGTTGTTACCTGTATTCCGCTGTATGGGTCCTGTGTGTTCCGCTGTATTATGTAGTGTTTCCGTGTTGTGTTTCCCTGTATTTCCTATTAGTTACCCTGTATTGGTCTCCCTGTATGTTGTTACCTTGTATTTACCATGTTACTGATGTGGTACCATGTATTTACGTATGTGATGAACGCCTGTATTAGTGTACCCTGTATGTAGTTACCCTGTATGTGTTACTCTAGTATGTAGTATAACCCTGTATTGGTAAACCCTGTATGTAGTAGGAACCTTGTATGTAGGGAAATCCTAATTATGTAGTATGAAATGAAAGCCTACCGTGAATACCTTGGTAACGTCGCTTTTAAACTGAGTGCTTATGTTTAAGTCTCCCTGTATACAGATATGGTCTCCATACGTATAGTAGTTATCCTGTATGTGTATGAACCCTGTATGTAGTTACCCTGTATGTTGTTAGCCTCTACGGTGCATGGGATGGTAAATATCCTAGCATGTATGTTGTTACCACGACGCGTGTATGATAGTTACCCGACTGTATGGTAGCTGAGTGCGTGGACGGGGGGACTGTATGTACGTTCTACCAAAGATCAAATATGTATGATTGGGTTAAACCAATATATTGTTATGCTGTTATGTGGTTTCATGTAAGGGATTATGATTAAATCCGAACGCTGTAATGTGGCTTTCCGCCCTTGTATGCGTACGCTATCCCACCCTGTAAGTGTGCTTGTCCACTCGCTCTGTTACCAAGCACCAAGATCGGGCTGTTAAGTGTTGGTTTAAGGGAAACGAGAAACCCGGTGAGGCCTGAACTTTCGGTGCTCTCGTGTATGCTCGGTTACCAACTGCTTTCTAATAGATAGCGCAGAGTCTTCAGAAGGCGCAGTCTGCGTGATAAAGACGGGCACCCGAGCGTGATGCTGCCTACTCCTCCCTCCAACGATCTTTAATTGATGATTTCAACTTGGGGCAGAATTCGCGCCAACACGCACGAATCACGGTGGTTAGGGCAAATCTCGCACATTGAAACAGATGATGAACAGACGAACAAATCCTGATCTGCGAGTGGGATGAAACCGATCATTTGATCAGCTCTTCTCGTGCTTTGAGAGAAATATTGACAACGTCGCCAAGAATCCGAGATGCGTGAAAAAAAAAAAAATAGGCGACCTATAAGAAATATTAATAGTTTAAGTGGTTGGCGGTGACTGAAGCAGTTGAAAAAAAAATGAAATCATATGTATTGTCTACTAATCGAAGATGTAGGCAAGTCACGTCGGATCGGTTGCATGTTGGTGGCAATGGAAACAAGGGAGGTTATGACGAACAGGGAGGACGCAGAAACACTCTTGTTCATCTTTCCCCATGATACTTATCACCCTCGATCAAAAAGAGTGTTCCCTAATCACGCCGTGCTGGTAGCAGAGCACCGGAGAACGGTTGTGGCTACTCGTCCTGGGTGGTGTGCGGGTGTTGGTGTCGGGTGTGCGGAGTGTGTGGCTGTATGGTTGCGCGGCCAGCGCTTGTGCATTGTATGTTCTGTGCTCCTGGGGTGTATGGGTGTGTGGCTTGTATGCGTCTGTGTGTGGGGTGTATGGGTGTATGCTGTGCTCTCGGGTGTAGTGGGTTGTTGTGTGGGTGTGGGTGATTGTATGGCTGTGTGTGGGACTGTACTCGAGAGGCGTGGTGTGGGTGTGTGATTGGTATGGTTGTGTGTAGGGTGTAATCAGGCTGTTGTGGCTTGTGTGGGTGTCATGGGTGTGTTGTGGGTGTGATGCGTTGGTGACAGTGTAGGCTGTGTATGGGTGTATGGCTGTGTGTGCGCGGTGTGTGGCTGTCATGTTGGGCAGTGTGAATTGTATGGCATGTTGTGGGTTTTCGGTTGTGTGTGGTGTATGGTGTGTTTGGGCGTGTAATTGTATGGCGGTGTGGGTGATGGGGTGTAAATGGCTGTGTGCGGGTGAGTGTGGCTGTATGGTTGTGCGGAGGGTGATGCCTGTAACTGGCGACTTTCACGTGTGGTGGGCTGATGCGTGGGTGTAATGCGGTGTGTGTGCGGTGTATGGCTGTGTAGGGTAGAAGGGATGACTAGCTGTCGTGGGTCGCTCACAGTGGTGGGAGTAAAGATGAACGGGATTTTGTGTGGGAGAGTGGCATAGATCGCGCTTAACGTGTGAGTTGGTGCTGTATGGATGTGTGGGGTGTTGGCAAGTGATGGTACGGAGCGGGACTACTCGGGCGATCGCGATATGGGTGTGGTTGGGTACGTGGGCTCGCCTCGTGGGTGTGGTCACTAGAAAGGCGGCCGCAGTTTTGAATGTGTGTTTGCTCGGGGAATCGCGCAGATAACTCTGGGCAGTAATTTATGAGGTAGAGGATATTTCGCCGGGCATAGTGGTCGGCATAGCCTTTCCGTGTCAGTGAGGTTAGCGCTCGCGCGTGCACAGGGCGGCTGGCAAGCCGGGAGTTGTGTGCTAAGCGTAGGAATGGATAGTATGTAGCTGGCGGCAGAGTAGGATGTGGTGGTGGGCTCGGAGATAAGATTTGCCGCTTGTTGAGATTGCGGTGGGATTGAGAAGACATTATCCGGGCGTAGATATATGGTGGTAGTTTGCGCGGGGTGGAGGAGGAGATGGGGGATGACATTAAGAGTGTGGGGTGTTTATGGTGGGGGTGGGTTGGAGTAGGTCAGGGCCGGGCAATTGATCTGCTGTGCCGTTCGGACCTCCAATTGACGGTGTGGTGGCTTGTGCGGCGCGGGTGTGTGGGTTTGAGGCTGGGGAGCTGGCGGTTTTGATAGTGTCAGTGGGGACGGGCTGCACGTCTGATGACGGTGGGAGAGATCAAAGAGATGCCGAAAGACTGCGATCCACAGGTGGGCGTCTCTCTCTGGCATGTCCAGGTGGAGACTTTGTCCGCTTGATCTCATGGCATGGATTCATATTGGCAACTCACTGGTGGGGGTGGTGCCCGGGTGTCTTAGTGGGTGCTCTTCGGTTGGGAGGGGCATTTATTGGGGTGCTCGGGCGTGGGGTATGGGTCTAGTCTGTCTCTTCCTTTTTTTCGTCCTTCTGGAGGTAGGTAGATTCTTCGCGACTGCAGTCTTCCCCACCAGGGATGTGGGGAGGCATCTCATGAATGCTAGCAACTCCGAGGAGCAGCTTAGTATACGAGTCTCAGACATTCTGGTGGGGTTGAAAGACGGTGCCGGCGGTGTATAGTATGATTTTGACCGAGCTTCAAGGCGGTGTAGGGATCTGATTGGCCGGTCGTGGTGGCTTAGTGGGTTGTGGTTCGGGCGCCATCAGTCGCGATCGAGGGTGATAGTCGATGGAAACCTCTGAGTAAAGTTGTGTTGAGTATTAGTACAGCTTAGGGATAAGAGGGTACTCTGGGGTCTTTTTGGCTTTAGCTGTGACTCTGGGCTGAGGGGTTTTGTTCATTGGATACTGTAGGTCGGGTGTGGCCTGGTGGCGCGGGGGCGGGGGGGTTCACGTGTCTGGTGGCTGTGCGGGCTGTGTGGCTGTGGCTTTGTGGGTGTGTGATGTGCGGAGGTGGTGGCTGTGCGGGTGTTGTGGCTGTGGGGTGTGTGGCTGTGTGAGTTTGGTGTGGCTGTGTTGGTGTGTTGGCTGTGCGAGTTTGGCTGTGTTGGTGTGTGGCTGTGCTGGTTGTGGCTGTGTGGATGTGGTGGCTGTGCGGGTTTGGTTGGCTTGTGCGGGTTTTGTGGGTGTGCGGGTTTGTGGTGTGCGGGGTTTTGTGGCTGTGCGGGTTTGTGGCTCGGCGGTTGTGGCTGTGCGGGCTTTGTGGAGTGTGGCTGTGCGGGTTTGTGGCTGTTTGGATGTGTGGCTGTGCGGTGTTTGTGGCTGTGCGGGTTTGTGGCTGTGTGAGTTTGTGGTGTGTTGCTGTGTGGGGAGATTTCCCATACTAACCATATTTTGGGGGAGATTTCTCGGGTTCATGGGTCAATGGTCCATCTATTTGGGATGCTGACTGTGCTCTGCGGGATGAGAATCTGTGTGAGCTGTTGTTCTATCTCAGAGATGCCGATTCCAAAGAGACACTTCCAGCTCATTCTGTCCTTCATCGGTGTTGTCACCTGTCGGAAAGTACAGGGAAAAGGACGGACACGTCTATGTTGAGTTCCCGGGGCAGGACCTGCCTTCATGGTTGCTCCCAACACTGTACGAGCAGCAACATTTACTCAAATAGAAAAAGGTACACAGAATCCAAGAACACGTGGTGGCCAGGTATCGTGAAGGTGGTCCTCGTATTCCATGCACAGCAGCACAATGGTCGGCTGACTGTAGTCTGGACTTGAAGTCCCTTGAAGATGACCTCACATCAGTACCACCAGCAGAGTGCAACCGACTCACACATCAATTGCTCAGGTGAGTAATTAATCATCGAGGATGTACCATGTTCAGGTCACCAACACATCCACAGACAGTGCAATTGTCCATTGTTTTCACCGTTTTCACAGTCTCAGCAGATGGGTTCCTCGAACCATCGGCACTCATCGATTTGAAACACCACCTGGCATCATGCCGCAAACTTTTCAGGTTGTTCAAAAAATCCAGCCGGACTTTATCTCGAACCTGCGGATCAAATGTACATTTACCACTGGGATCCTGATACCAAACTCAAATCCATGCAGTGGAGCACAAGGAAGGATCATTGTCCTCCAACAAGTTTTTACACACATCCCTCAACCAGAATGATCACCTAATATCTAATATAGATGAAAGAAAGTTGTTTGTTGTGCATTCGGACCGGCAGGAACCAGTACAAACAAACTTACATGGCCTCTCTTTCATCCACATGAAGGTCAAGGGCTATCTATGTCTGGATCAAAAAGAAACATTTAAATCAGATAATTTGCCTTCAGGCCTCTCATTATATGCCTGGTGTTGGTTAATGGTTGGGTGGTGGGCTGGGATCCTTGGATCCTGAGTTTGAATCCCACTCGGCAGTTGAATTGATACCAGGTGGATTGACTCTGCCTGTCATCTTTCTGAGTTGGTAAGTAAAGATGATGCCAGCTTGCTGTGTGTCTTGTGGTCGGAGTGGCGACCCGTCAGGATTGTGCCCAGTAGCAAGGAGACTGCCGAGGGCAGCACCAACGCTCTGCATAGAGTATGGTCCCAATGGATGGATGGATGGATGGACCGGATGGGCTCAATTGATCTTATGCTTATATGCTGCTGTTTTTTTTTTTTCCCCACAGGAGCGATTGAGTAATATGGATTGTGAATATGGTATGTTGAGGTTGTCGTGTTTTTTGTCAACGACACAAATTTAATTATGTGTTTAACACGTGTGTTCTGTTGATGAAAAGATTGCTTTACACAGGTTTATTATAACACCTCCGTGTTTAGGCCTCAAATGAGTATATGTTTCTTATACAATCTGCCTGGGTTTTTCCTGGGAGAGATTGAGTAATATGGATTGTGAAAGATGGTATGTTGAGGTTGTCGTGATTTGGTGTCAACGAACACAAATTTAATCATTAGTGTTTACACGTGCGCTCGTTAATGAAAAGATTGTTTTACACAGGTTTATCATGACACCTCCGTGTTCAGGCCCTCAAGTGAGTACGTTACTTATACACTGCCCTGGGTTTTTTCCCACAGGAGCAATTGAGTAAATATGGATTGTGAAGATGTATGTTGAGGTTGTCGTGATTTGTTGTCAACGACACAA
>CM068968.1:62957477-62968065 GCA_035128595.1 Eptatretus atami | reverse complement strand
ACTGATTGGTGGTGCGGGAGAAGGAAGTGTGGATAAAAGAGGGAGGTGGCCCTCTGCTGTCCGTATCAAAGGTGTGTCGGTAGCAATTCAATATTGTGTAAATCCTGCAACTGCTGGGTGCACAAGAGGTGTAGTGGCATCAGGGAAAGACTGCAGGTGGCACCTGACTTTGACTGTGCTGTTTGCACAGGTAAACAAGTGACTCAAGTTAGAGCGGAAAGGTTCGTTTATGAGGATATATCCCTGGAATGTGGAGATAAATTCTCTTACCTTGGTGATATGATTAGTGCAGGTGATGGTGTGGAGGGGCAGCAGTGAATGCAAGAATTAGAAGTGGTTGGAGGAAGTTTCGGGAGTTGTTACCCCTATTGACATTGAAAGGGACCTCTCTCCGATTAAAGGGAAAACCTGATGTGGCTTGTGTTAGAAGCGTGATGTTGTATGGTAGTGAAACATGGATGATCAAAAAGGAGGATGTGAATGAAATGAAATGAATGGTGAGGTGGATGTGTGATGTGACACTGAAGGATAGGAAATCAAATGTGGAATTAAGAGACAGGTTTGGTATAGGAAGCATTAGTGAGGTTATGCGTAGAGGTCTGTTGAGAAGGTTGGGACATGTGGAAAGGATGTGGGCAGGTAGTTGTGTGAGGAGGTGTATAAATATGAATGTGAATAGAAGGAGAGTGAGAAGCCGTCTGAGGAAAACATGGGGTGTGTTGCTGAGAGACAATCTTAGAGTTAAAGGCCTAACAAGAGGGCTTGCAAGGAATCGTGCAGCCTGGAAAACAGCCATTACGTGAACCACGGTTTACACATGCAAGCAGGGAAAGATGATGATGATGATGATGATGATGATGATGATGATGATGATGATGATGATGATTGTGTGGTGGCCAGGAAAGGTTTTGGTCCAAGTCCTTCACAGAGTTGCTGGCCAGGCCTGGCTTTAATCTGAAGGTGGCAAACTTTCAGAATAAACATCTTGTCTCGAACATTACAGTCACATCGAACAAATGATTTATTCCATATCCAAACACAGACGCACAAGCGTTAATGTTGCAATCCCATACACCGAGCTGTCGAGACACGAGTTTGAGTATTTGTGGCACAAATCTTCCTACATCTATGCAAAGTGTTCGGGGCAATACTTCCTGCCTTTGTGCAAACTCACTATTTTGTATGCAAAACCGTTGTTGTTTGGTGCTTTGAGACATGAAAATTATTCTCTCTGTCCCTCACCCACCTACACATGCACAGTAAAAGCTATGTTATCCGGAACCTTACAAACCGGAACATTCCACCAACCGGCAAGCGAGGCATCACGAGTCATCTCTCATCCCAACGACCAATCACAGGATCCAACATCTTGGGTAGAACATGTAAGTGAAAACTCAGGGGCATCCCAAAGCATCATTGCTTCTGATACCCCGTCGAGCAGTACTGGTGGGAAAAGGAAAAGGATTGTTCTCACAATTAATCAGAAGATTGACATTTGTAGGAGACTTGAGAAGGGGGGAAATAGAAATGCATTGATGCGCGAGTACAACGTCGCATCATCAACCATCTACGACATCAAGGCCCAGAAGGATAAGTTACTGGAATTTGATGCTAAGTCAGAGACAGACAAAGTTTCCGACAAGCGCCGTACTCTACACAAGCCAAAGATGGGGCAGCTCGATAAAGTTCTGTACGAATGGTTTGCTCTCAAGCATTCCGAGGGAGCGGCAATCTCAGGACCAAAGTTGATTGAGAAGGCAAGGCATTTTTATGATCAGATGGGATTGACTGATCAATGTGCCTTTTCTGATGGCTGGCTGGCTTGCTTTAAGCTGCGACACGGGATACAGAAACTTGATATCTCAAGAGAACAAAAATTTGCAGATCACGAGGCTGCCAAGAAGTTTAGCGATAATTTGGCGAAAGTTGTCGCTAAACATGACTTCACTCCCGACCAAATCTAAAATGCGGATGAGACTGGACTATTCTGGCGGTATCAAAATGGTATTTAAGTATCAAAATGGCCAACAGTCGGCCATCTTAGATGAGATCTCGAAAAAACCAGATGTGCATATGTAAAATATCATTCGTTATCTGTGTGCCAAGTTGGAACAAAATCAGATAATGCATGTCCGAGAAATGGTTGGGGACACATTTAAGAAACAAAATGGCCGCCAGTTGGCCATCTCGGATCTAATCTTGAAAACAAGTGATGGGCACATGTAAGCCATAGTTCGTTATATTTTTGCCAAGTTTGAACAAGATCGGTAAATACATGTCCGAGAAATGTTTGAGGACGTGTTCAACATCTGGTTTTTACAACTAAAATGGCCACCAGTCGGCCATCTTTGACCAAATTGCGAAACAAAACGATGTGCTTATGTGTACTATTGTGTATTATCTTTGTGCCAAGTTTGAACAAAATCAGTCTATACATGTCTGAGATGTGGCTGCAGACGGACACACGGACGGACGGACGAGACCCCATCCATAAGCCCCCACTTCCAACCAAGTCCAACGGAGGCAAGCTGTTCGGATCAATATAACACATACTTGAGCCGTAGTTAAAAGATATTTGAAGTGTGAAAGTCAATTGTTCAGTTCAGTCGAGTAAAGTATGTGCTGCGGTCAAAAGTAACTGAAATTAAATATGAATATACTGTGTCCATGCAGCCTTCAACTCAATAACTTGCTGTGAGGCTGGGCACTAAGGAAAGGAATTTGAATGTGCTTTTAACAAAGCTGTGTTTAGGTGATGTGCCCGAATGGATTGATGGCTGTACTCCCACATGAAAGATAAATGTATTGGGGAGGAAAGTTGTATTATTGTGGTTTTAAAATCATGCCAGGGTGTACCAAACTGAACCATGGCCACATACCTCTGTAATGGATCTTTGAATGAAAATATCTGGACCTGTTCAATGCCAGATCCCAGACAGCTCACTTTGCAGCATGAGGACACAATGTGAACTGAGGAGCAACGGCTGTGCTGCACATCCTGGAGCAGACCGAGTTTTAAAACCGGCTCACCCAGCAAAGATGGAATGGAGAGTGCTGCATGCGAACCGAGACTGGGTCTGTGATTACTAAAGCCTTGAAAAAGATCTGGCTTCTCTTACCTGCTGGTCGTTACTCGAATCCACTCCCTTGCTGGTGTCTCAGAGACGAGTCAAGGCTTTTGAGTCACGAGTCTAGGCTTTTAGTTCTTAACAGTGTGCAGTTTCCCAATTCGATGTCACTCAGCTTGATCTGTGGATTCGGATTGATCTGCTTGCTTTGGTTATACCAAGCTCACTTTGAGGACTTGCAGCATGATCACCTGGTCAGACTTCAACCTGTAAACACCAGCTGGACAAGTCTGTTCAAATGTATTTTCAGCCGACCCTTCAATAATATGTAACCGGATGAAGTTATTTTTACGAACTGGTTACCTGAGATAAGTTACCACTCTGAAAGTATTGAGTGAACTCATAGCTGCATTGATATCTATGACATTTGTACTTTTATAATCTGGGGATTTTAAAAATCATTGAGCTTCTTTTAATCAGTATTAAATAGTGTTGTTTTCAGATAAACATTAGGGACCAATACATATTACTTATTAAATATCCTTCTGTCTCCTGTTGTACGTTGATTTCACCTGTTAAACAATAGACTGGACATATTATTGTCTGAAAATCTTTTCTAACATGACACCCTCTGGGTAACTGGTGCAAGCGCGTCGGTGCCTCTTGGAAGTACAACACACACACACACACACACACACACACACACACACACACACACACACACACACACACACACACACTTGGCATAGAACGAGGCTGATCTTGAAAACATATCTCACCCGACCAAACAAAATCAGAGCCATAAATTAACCAGCAGAATCATTGTTCCAGTACAGCTGTGGAATAATAAACTGACTGTAAACAGAAATCAATAAGCTAGATATCGAAACAAGGAAACAAATCCATCACTATTTACCAAATGTAAAACAAAAATCAGTGCATCCCGAGAATGTACCTACCGAGGTAATGGAACTCAATCAATTACACAGAATGACAAATGTAGTATTACCTGAGTACGTGAAACGTTCAGCAGATGACAGAATCCAATTTGTGAGCAACCATGAAGACAGCAAGCCAAAAAATGTATCCCGAACCCACCTAGAAAAATTCCAAAGACAGGTGCAAATGGAGGATGTCATGTACAAAACCGAAACAACAATGAATACAGCCCCAACTATTGCAAAAAAAGACAAAATAAAAATATAAAGTGAAATATCAACAACATAAAGTAAAGTACCGACAACTGGGAGAACAACAAAAAAAGCAGGGAGCTATAAAAAAAACAAGAGTTGGATAGAACGGGGATAGACAAACAAGGCTCTTTATAATGGCTAAGAAGAGGTCAGATCAACTGGGATGGAGAACGAATCATTATAAATGGCCAAGACCAGGGACGCTACACAAATGGCTTTAAGAAAATCGCTTGACTGAGTCAATCTGACAGGTGTAGATTTTTCAAGGTAGAAACAAAATATGAGCCACCTCCTATTGGGATGTAAAAACTCTTGTCAGAACAACTGTACACAAAAAGGCACAACAGATTTGTGGAGTAATCCACTGACACATCTGCAAAAACTTCAATATCCCAGTCCCAGAAAAGTCACGGAAACATAAACCAAAAGCTCACATGTGACCTGATGATCCTATTGAGAAAAAACGGCTTTGCTAGTTGAGGTTTCAGTTCACATCGATTTTTTCAAAAACGATGCAGAAATCAAGAAAACGACCAAATACCAGGACCTCAAAAATGAAGTGAAAAGACCTTGGAAGCTGAAGAGCAATGAAATTGTGCCACTGATAATTGGAGCCACGGCAGTGATGAAGAATAACCTTATGGAGATCTTAAAAACCATCCCTGGAAATATTAATACAAACAAACTACAGTTGGAAGCTGTCCGGGGTTCAGCGACAATCCTCAAATGAGCTCTTGGAACAACAAAGCTCCACAGCTTGGTCCATGAATCGTGATCCCTTCCCAAAGTGGAGGTGGATACTTCAAGACCTGGGAGGACTCCGTTCCACATTCTTCAAACCATATATGGTGATAGCAACCAACAACACACATGCACACTGCCCCCCTCCTCCCCAACACCCAACCTCTCAATTTACCACTGAAGTCAATGGGGGAAAATATTGTGACGAATTTCAGAGACCACCAGGGTAGTGCATACCAAAGTACATAAAACCCAAGTATAGTTATTTCATAAGAAATTGTGTAGCTAACTTGGGAATCCCACGTTCGGGATGGGAAGACTTCCTGCTGAGAGAATCTGGTGAGCAGGATCAACGTCAGGAAAATGAGCCACATGTCCATACAGCCGCAGTTGATGCTCACGGACTTTCAGGTAACAAATCTCACCCGAGTCTCTCTCAGCAACCGCTTGTTGGACACAAAGTCTGACGAGTGATAGCCAAGGATTCTCCGAAGATACCTGGTACGAAGGAGTTAAGTCTCCATCTCAGATCCTGGTTCAGAGTCCAAGTCTCACATCTGCAGAGCAAGACTGGAAGCACCAAGGACCTGAAGACTCGGACTTTCATCCTCCCGCACAGATACCGGCAGCACCACACCCCATGATCCAGTGAATCCATGACTCCACAGGCCCGACCCAGACGTCTCATGACCTTTGGGCTCACAGCATGTGAAGACATGAATATTAAATATGAGCAAACACACTGACAATTGGGAGAACGACAGAAGAGCAGATAGACTAAAGGAAATGTATACAAAATAAATGCTCATTAGAATGGCGAAAAAGAGGTTGGTTACCTGAACTGGGATGGAGAATGAGTGGTAACAAATGCTTTAGACCAAAGATGCTGGACCATTAGCTTCAAGAACATGGCAAGATTGAGTCAATCGGACAAGTGTAAGGTCTTAAAGGTAGAAACAGAAACCATTAATCACCTTTTTCAGGATGTAAAAACACTCATGTCAGAACAGCTGTACACACAAAGGCACAATGAAGTGTGTAGAGTAACCGCAATGACGTGTGCAAAGTAACCACAATGAAGTGTGCAGAGTAACCACAATGCCGTGATTCATTTTACACAATAAAAGTCCCGATCCTCAGTTCATATTGGAATCTTCGTTCATTTTTCGGCAATGAAAGTACGGATCCTCTGTTCATATTGGTACTTTGTTTCATTTCACACAATGAAAGAACCAATCACCCGGTTCATATTGGAATCTTGGTTCATTTTAAACAATGAAAGAACCAATCATCGGTTCATATTGGCACTTGGTTCATTTTTCACATGAAAGTACCGATTCTCATGCATATTGGAATCTTCGTTCATTTTTGCAATGAAAGTACCGATCCTCTGTTCATTGGATCTATCTTCGTTCATTTTTCGCAATGAAAGTACCGATCCTCTGTTCATATTGGAATCTTCCGTTCATTTTTTGCAATGAAAGTACCGTTCTTCTGTTCATATTGGAATCTTCGTTCAGTTTTTCACAATGAAAGTACCGATCTCTGTTCATATTGGAATCTTCGTTCATTTTTCGCAATGAAAGTACCGATCCTCTATTCATATTGATACTTTGTTTCATTTCACACAATGAAAGAACCAATCATCGGTTCATATTGGAATGTTGGTTCATTTTAAAACAACGAAAGTACCGATCATCGGTTCATATTGGTACTTTGTTTCATTTCACACAATGAAGAACAATCATCGGTTCATATTGGCACCTTGGTTCATTTTTCGCATGAAAGTATCGATTCTCAGTGCATATTGGAATCTTCGTTCATTTTTCGCAATGAAAGTAGCGATCTTCTGTTCATATTGGAATCTTCGTTCATTTTTCGCAATGAAAGTACCGATCCTCCTGTTTCATATTGGAATCTTCGTTCATTTTTCGCAATGAAAGTACCAATCCTCTGTTCATATTGAATCTTCGTTCAGTTTTTCAAAATGAAAGTACCGATCTTCTGTTCATATTGGAATCTTCGTTCATTTTTCGCAATGAAGTACCGATCCTCTATTCATATTGTGGTACTTTGTTTCAGTTCACACAATAAAGAAGCAATCATCGGTCTAATATTGGAATGTTGGTTCATTTTTAAACAACGAAAGTACCGATCATCGGTTCATATTGGTACTTTGTTCATTTCACACAATGAAAGAACCAATCATCGGTTCATATTGGCACCTTGTTCATTTTTCGCAATGAAAGTACCGATTCTCAGTGCATATTGGAATCTTCGTTCATTTTTCGCAATGAAAGTACCGATCCTCTGTTCATATTGGAATCTTCGTTCATTTTTCGCAATGAAAGTACCGATCCTCTGTTCATATTGGAATCTTCGTTCATTTTTCACAATGAAAGTACCGATCCTCTGTTCATATTGGAATCTTCGTTCATTTTTCGCAATGAAAGTACTGATCCTCTGTTCATATTGGTACTTTGTTTCATTTCACACAATGAAAGAACCAATCATCGGTTAATATTGGAATCTTGGTTCATTTTAAACAACGAAAGTACCGATCATCGGTTCATATTGGAATCTTGGTTCATTTTACACAATGAAAGTACCAATCATCGGTTCATATTGGTACCTTGGTTCATTTTGCACAATGAAAGTACCAATTATCGGTTCATATTGGCACCTTGGTTCATTTCACACAACGAAAGTACTGATCATCGGTTCATATTGGAATCTTGGTTCATTTTACACAATGAAAGTACCAATCATCGGTTCATATTGGAATCTTGGTTCATTTTAAACAATGAAAGAACCAATCATCAGTTCATATTGGAATCTTGGTTCATTTTAAACGAAAGTACTGATCATTGGTTTATATTGGCACCTTGGTTAATTTCACAATGAAAGTACCGATTTCACAATGAAAATGAAAGAACCAATCATCGGTTCATATTGTAATCTTGGTTCATTTTATACTGTTAAAGTACCCATCATCAGTTCCTATTTGTACCTTTGTTCATTTTACACAATAAAAGTATCGATCATCCATTCATATTGGAATCTTGGTTCATTTTACACTATTATAGTACCATTCCTCGGTTCCGAATGACAATACAGAATAAATACTTTAGTCATCCTGTATATTTGAGTCATTTATGTAACAAACAACATAAACAAATACATATGCACATATGGAGGAATCTGTAGAGAAGAACACAGTCTTGCTTCAGATCTCTGAAATACATGGAGAATTTTAGTTCTTTATATCGTGTTCAGTGAGACACAGCTCTGTCATTTTCAAATGATGCCACAGTTTGCGCCACAGTTTGTCAGGTCTGTCTTTCCAGGTGGAAATCAATTTTCAGCTTTTGTGCAGCAATCAGCCTAATTTTGAAGGATTGTAGTGTATATATATATATATATATATTTTTTTTTTTTCAACACCAGATGTGTAAAATATCTTCCAGCACAGAATGACATCAAAACTGAAATCCTTTGGGTACATTGATGGATCACATACAATTTATGGTATGGAAGGGGAAAAGTTCAGTGCACATCTTTACAGACAAGGGAATTGTATATAATATGAAGCAATCAGAGTTTAGTGAATACATCTGGACATTTCTTTCGACCAACATTCCAGTTGAGTTGAAATAACATTTTTTTATCAAGCTTACTGGTACCTCATATTTATCATTTAATAAAAATCCCATCATAAATAATAGGCAATTATTTTATGCTAAATTAAAGCTTATTTGAAAGGTCAGCCTGCTTATCACATCTTTACAAACCACATCAATCATCTTTCAATACAGAGGAAAGATATGATTATGTTAATTAAAAAAAGAAATGGATACATGTTGAAGCACATAGAATCATACCATATTTGATAACATTTTCCATTTCAGATTTATTTCGTTCATTTTAATATCAAGTTTAATTTAATAACATTTTGTTATTGTTTTTATCACCCTCAAACCCATTATGTGAATTTCGGAGAAATTGCACCAACAATGCCTTGGTTCATTTTACACAATGAAAGTACTTATCACCGGTTCATATTAGTACCTTCGTTCATTTTACACGATTAAAGTACTGATCATTGGTTCATATTAGTACCTTCGTTCATTTTACACAATGAAAGTACTTATCACCGGTTAATATTGGTACCTTCGTTCATTTTACACGATTAAAGTACCGATCTTCGGTTCATATTAGTACCTTCGTTCATTTTACACGATTAAAGTACTGATCATCGGTTCATATTGGTACCTTGGTTCATTTCACACAATGAAAGTACTTATCACTGGTTCATATTAGTACCTTGGTTCATTTTACACGATTAAAGGACTGATCATTGGTTCATATTGGTACCTTCGTTCATATTAGTACCTTGGTTCATTTCACACAATGAAAGTACTGATCCTCAGTTCATATTGGTACTGTGGAAGAAAAAATGATTATTATTCATTTATTCTCAATTATATTCACTTGTTGCAGTGTATTCACTTGTATTGTTGTTGTTGGTACTTTTATTAATTGAACACTGTATAAAATAAGGTCTTACTTTTGTACCCCCTCCCCAACAGTCTTTTGACCTTCATAGTGATTTAAATGAATATACAAGTAAAGTAAAATTGTATCTCACTAAATCCTATGTGCTTTTATCCCACTGAAATACATATAACCAAGACTAGTATCGCCAATGTTTAAATGAAACTGCCCAGCTGCTGAAGAGAAGAAAGTCTTGCTGGTGCCTCATTGTCGAGAAGAAATTAAATTATTTCAGAAGGCTACTGGGGCGAATGTCTTCCTGTCCAAGGAAAATTAAATAACTCTATTGGCTTTTGATGGCAAAGGCCTTGCTAGCATGAAAACAGGCTGGGTGTTTTGAGAATGCATATTCAAAGTACTGACCTCATGTATCCCTCCACAGTAGAGGATAAATGGAGATTCTGAGGCAGCCATTCAAATGAATGGGGAAAAGGGAAAAACTTTCTGTCTCAAGGTCCAAAAAGTCCAAAATAGGAGACCGATTCCTCCCCTCCCATACAAACAAATGTAAAATTGAGACTGACTCAAGCCCCAAAAACCCAAAATAGGAGACTCATCTCTGCCCCATTGAGCAAATGTAAAATTTAGACTTACTGATTAAAGCACTTCTTTCCTTTCATATTTTCATTCCACTCAAAGAGCGAACCAATGAATATTTGTCCATGTTCTCCTTTAGGGAATAAATTAATTTTCCTATTACATTCATCACCATCGAGTATATTCACAAAGATGACCTTGGAAATTATTTCTTGGTCTAAGTATTTTTGTTGAGCAGAAATGAAATGATAAACTTCTCTCAATGCTCTTGTTTGACCACCTCCTGAACCACATATCATTTTGAGATTGTAGTAAATTGTTTTTCCATTGTTCAATTGATAACCATCAAAGTTGTCAATCTCCACTCTTTGGTTTGGTTATTGCTTGATTCTATCATTTATAAATCAGTAAAAAGACGGCGGAAACCTGTTAAAATTCCCAACCCAATATCTTAACACTTAAACTTATAACCATAAGGGAGACTATTAATTCCAT
>CM068968.1:62927247-62942268 GCA_035128595.1 Eptatretus atami | reverse complement strand
CAGCCTAAATCATGAAGCTGACGTAGGTCTGTGTCCTTAATTGTTTGTTTGTTAATGAATGGAAACAAATTGTTTTAAAATGGAGTACATGTAAAACATCACACGTCATGGACAGGTGGCAGTGAAAAGGTCGGAGGTAAACAACATGAGAATGTGACAGGATGTGGAATGTGGGAAGGATATCTTGGGAGGGGCGGGGGGGGTGATGGAAAGATGCACGAGGGAGAAGAAGTAAGAAAAAAAAGTACAAGAGAGAATCAATTGGTTTGGGTATCACAGGTTGAGAGGACATGCTCCCTCTTGGGAAAAAGAGAGATGATGAAGGATGGTAGAAGAGAGAAATGGAGAGTGAAGTATGGTGGAAGAAGAAAAAAGAGATGAAGACGGTGGAGAGGAAGATGGTCGAAGAGAGTAAAAGAGAGATGAAGGATGGTCAAGAGAGTAAAAGAGAGATGAAGGATGTCGAAGAGGTAAAAGAGAGATGAGGATGTCGAAGAGAGATGACCTTTTCACACAGATATGGACCGGATGGAGACGCACAACGTACGTTTCATATAGTGAAGGTGACCTTTCCACAGTAAGTGTAACCATTGTGTTACATACATAGTCCACATTAAGTGTGTCCAGTTTATCTTGCAAATGAGGAGAAAAAAGACTGACCCTCCACTACTGTAATCCAACAGTAAGAAGATAATCTAACCCAGCACAATTTATTGATGGGGTGTTCTGTCTTTATTAATAGAAATGTAACAAATGTTACTTGACATTCAAGTTGTTGGCATTACCACAGTAGTTATTTTTTCCTAATCAACTGAATATTATTTAGGTTGTGGTCAAGAAGTGCTATTCTTCCTTGTATATATTATATATATATATTATTTATATATATATATATATATATATTTATATATAATATAGCGTAGGCTCTCGTATATAGTGTAGGCTCTCGTAGTGATGATTATTATTAACCACCTCTGACTGGCTCAAAGCCTTCTGTACAAATGTGACTTGACCGCAATCGGAAAGCCGGATTGTTGTACAGCTTTTACGGCGATATGGACTTGCCACTAATGTTATCCTTTGTTACACATTTTCATTTAAGTTGTTATGTTGTCACAAAATAACAAGACCGTATTTTTAAGGTTGTGCAGCTTGAGCATTTTGTTTCTTCATGACGAATTGACAGATAGCAGTTCTTGCATTTTCAAAATAGGACGGGGCTGATAAATCGGCTCGTCATGTGGGTGAGGGGCTGATTTTGCCCCGGGCTGATTTTAAAATTGCTTCAAAATCTTGTGAATTAGTTTTTGTAAATTGTTTTAACATGTGTCCAAATTGACCAATTCGTACAACTAACTGCCAAAGAATCTGAATAAACTGAGCCTAATCCTACTATGTAATTTCAAAATGTACCTAAACGGCCTTCTTGGGGCCAAACACAAAGTTCTGAGAAAAAGAACTTTCTGCTCAAGCACAGTACTTTCCCCATCCTTTTCATTAAAGTATTAGAACTAAGTTGTCTTTTTTGTTGTGGATTATTACCTGTAATGACAAATGTTCTGGCATTTGCATGAATGATGTGCGGTACAATACATTACATGTATGCCATTGAACTGGACATTCAAGTATTACGTACACAGTCCAACCCATTTCTCCCCTGGACTAGCCCACTGTGTTCAACATATACATGGGATAAATCTTGACTTTTCACTGCCATTACCTTGTCATGTAGGTTGTACTTGAATGTCCACACCTGGATCCACCAGTAACATAGTAATAATGTCAAGATTTATTCTCGTAACAAATTTAAAACTTTATTCGCTGCAAAGCTGAAACAAAAAAAAAAATCTGAACAGTCGCAATTTAATGAGTTTATTGATGCAGTTCTGTCTCAACAAACTAATTTATCTGCAAGTATCTCTCTCCATCCAATACATAACAGATACATGTGTTCAGTACATTCTGCCAAATACTAATTAACTTTAGTAGGTTTAGTATTGATGTAAATCTTCAGGCAGAAACCCCAAAAGTCACTATCATCAGACTCATCAGATAATTGTCAAAGAGATTCATCCCCTGAGCTACCTGAAGATAAGTCCAACACAACAGTATTCTCATCATCTGTGGAGATGGCTTCAACCATGTCATTGTCGTTTCTCTCGTCCAAAAGGAGACCAATGGTGTTGAACAAGGTGTTTTGTTTTGCCATACAGGTAATCTTAGCTTTTTTTTTTCTTTTTTTTCACAGCTAATTTTACGGGCCGATAAAAGACCCCCTGAAAATCGACCACCGGGTCGATCAGGGGGCGAGGCCGATCGCCCCGTCAAAATGCAAGCCGTGAGATACATCTATATATTAATACTGAAGGACCAATTTTGTGCTCCTCCTAGCGTCGCGTTTTTCTCGGTACTGTGACCTGGACTGAAAGAAACTTCGTACCTGTAGAGTGCATCGCACATCGTGCCAATAGTCAAACTTCAACTCCGAAGCAATAACACTTTTCGTTTACATTTGTTTACATGGCGACGTGACGTCGCCGCTGAGAGGCGTCAGGACGTCATGACATCATCGGTCATTCGCTGACGTCATTACGTCTGTCGTCGACAGACCGTCACTGCTAGAGGTGTAATTCCACTCCTCGAAAATAGCGTTTGCAATGTAAAACCTCTTCTGCACATGCTGACTACCTCAGAATGTGAATTTGACACAAAAAAATGTAACAAGAAACATTGTATCTTCTATATATTAATACTGAAGACCAATTTGTGGTCCTCCTAGCGTCGCGTCACGTTTTTCTCAGTACTGTGACCTGGACTGAAAGAAACTTCGTACCTGTAAGATGCATCGCACATAGTGGCAATAGTCACTTTCAATCTGAAGCAGAATAAACCTTTTCGTTGAGACGGGGCGAGGAGTGAAGAGACGGGGCAGGGAGTGAAGAGGCAGGGGCAAGGTAAGCAAATTTTTGGTGGGGGTAAGCAAATTGAAACGGGAAATGGGGGCGGGGATGAGTGGGCGGGGCTGGGGTGAATTAAGCAGGTTGAATGTGAGGGTGGACAGGGCGGGGGCGGGGCAAGTGCGGGGGGAATCAAGAGACAGGTGTGTGCGCGGGAGTGAAGAGGCGGAGGCGGGGCGGGGTAATTAAATTTTTGGGCGGGGGTAAGCAAAATGAAGGCGGGGGATGGGCAGGGCGGGATGAGTAAGCGGGGCAAGCACGCCTTGTCCAGTCCATGTCCCTCGAGATATGTGAGCTGGTGAGGGGTTTGAATGAACGGAATCCGTCTGTGACGGGGTTTCGGCTAGTAACGTTTTACTCTGTTTTCAACCCCCAGCATTCACATTAAAGTATATTTTTGGCAAATTCAGGTGTGGGATATCATAAGTAAAGTCTTTTTACACATATAATCTAAACCAATCTCAATCAAAAACGTATGTGTTCATATAAAACTCTTGGTAAATCTATTTAGTTTTTAATATAACACGCCAAGACAAAAGATTTTCCATCACAGTGAATAAAATTTATCTGCACCGCTTTAATTTAGGACAATACGGTTTTGCTATAAATAGTATATATCTACATTTTATATACACCTAAAACATGTAGTGGTTATCTATGATACTTTAGGAATTCTGTGATAGCTCCTGAAGATAAGACCCTTAAATGTAGCATATTACTGTGGAACAGCCCAGGTAGCCATCGTGGCCCCCACCCCGACAAAGCAAACATTTTCAATAACGAATAGTCCCAAGTGGGACAGATGCTCGTCTCCCGGTGGAGGAATGTCGTAGTCTGGGTGCACTAGATTATAAAGTTGATTTTCAATATAATTTGATAGAAAATTATCACTAGCAGGCACTCCCACTCTACATTCAGTGGGCAATGTGCTGTGTGCAGCACAGTCGTGAAAGTGCATATTTTAATATTTGTCATTTTGAAGTATTTTATTAATCACAACATCTTGTACTCCATATCATAAGAGAAAGGAAAATTATTTGTCATACCAGCTTACTACCTAAGGTGGTGATATTTCCTCTACATATCAATTTTGGAGTTTTGGTGACATCCACGTTTGCTCCATTATCGTAAGATTGTACGTGATATTCACGTAATTACATTTTCAGTTCATCATCTCACCACATGGATGGAAATTGAAAAAAAGGGCTGCATTATTTTTTGGGATAGACATCATGAATTATCCATATCATGCTTGGTTACAAAACCATCCATTGAGCTTTCTCGGAGTAGTGAGGGGGAAAAAAATCGAGAAAATGTTAATGGACCCCCAGACTTCCTGACTGACTGAAGGACATGGTTATGTCTTGAACAGTTCATCTCCAGGGCCAGGGTTACATTGGCGCCTCGGCGCCAGGCCCACAATCATCAGCCCATAGTGATCATGATAGTTTTTTTTTTTGTAAGTGTACACATTATTTTCTGGACTGGACACATATGTTTCACAACTGGACACATATGTTTCAAAAAAGAATATGTATATAATTTAATGCTACTTAAAAATAAACATACTACCATTTCCTGGCGTGTGACATCACCATACTGTTAATGGCGTATGTTCCAGTTCCATGATGAAAAAACATTTGAGCAGCGCTCAGAAGTGCAGGCGTAAAGCAGACACGGAGGAAATGACGCAAAACTACCTCGTATGAGCATCTACTTCAGTTACAGTGCTTCTGCTTCGACTTCAAATTAAGTAACTGCGCCTTCGACTCCCAGTGAGTGTGTAATTGATACTCCGGTGGGTCCAGTCTGCGCCGATGGCTCTGACGACGAATGTGCTCTTTCTGATGAGATCCTTTCACCGGACACAGAACAACATGCGGATAGCCGTGGACTGTTGATACATACACCCAAGATTACTGCAGGGACGAGGGCCCCGATGTCTACCGAAAACGTGATGGGAAATGTGCAATGTCGTCAAGACAACATAAGGACAGAACAAGGTAATAAAACTTTTAATTTTTATTTTTTATTTTTTATTTTTTTGCATGTGCATTCAGTTTGTTTAAAGTGAACAATTTTTTGAACGTGGGTTGACTTTACCCTAAATGCCTGCAATAATAATAATAATAATAATAATAATAATAATAATGGCACGGAGAAGGGTTATGCAGCGAAGCCAAGGCTTGGAGTGCGGTTTTGCACCAGAGGTCCAGAGGCACAGACCAAGTATTAACAGAGAAAATGCGGACCGACCATTGGAGAGAGAACAATCCCAACCTGATAGGCCAAGCCAAATGCCACCTCCACAGACAGAAGGGAAAACAACAAGAATGATAAATGATAATGAGCAGTGAAGACTGGAGGAAGAGCTGGCCAACAAAATAGAGGCGACAAGATTGATACCACTCAGGGAAAGACCACAACTCTTTAGAATAGAAAATAACAAACGGACAAAAATACTAGTAAAGAGAAGTAACAGAGCACTCAGTAGAATGGTATAAAAATCACTCCCCTGGAAGGACATCAACACCTTAAGCTTTGCAATGGCACTGCTCATTCAAGAAAAAGTAACAGGAAAACAACAACACAAGAACAAGAAAGAGCAATCAGAGATTGCAGACCCTTTCCAGGACTTGTTTTGCATCATGTATTTTTTGTGGCAAATAAATGGAATGATGTACGAAATGAAAGGTGGCTGATTGGAAATGAAAGGTCAAAATGGTCTTGTTGTAAAGGTCTAAATGGATCGAAAGAGTGTAATTTAAGGTCTAAACAGTGGGAATTGTCTGAAGGGGTCTACAGGGTATTAAGAAGAAGAAAGGAGTCGAAGGGGATCTTAGGGGTCTCAAAAGGGTTTGAGGAATCTGAAAGGTCTTGGGGGTTCTAAACGATTTTAGGAGTCTCAAAGGGTATTGGGGGATCTAAAGGGTTTTAGGGGTCTTGAGTGTCTTTGTAGTCTTAATGGGTCTTGGGGTTCGAAAGGGTCTAATGTAATTAATACACATATTCACGTTCTGTGCGGACAAACAAAGACAAACAAATGGAACCAAATGCAATACCCTCTCCTCTGGTGAGGGTAACAAAGCAGCTCCAACAGGCGGAGACCAAGCACCACCATGGAATCAAAACTAGAGACACAGAGAGAGCAAATGAGAAAGGAAACGGGACAAATTTAGCAATTTGTCGGAGGAAATTGAAGCCCAAAGCTAAAGAGGAGAATATATATATAGATACATACAGTTATATTATATTGTGTTATATATATATTATATATATATTTGTTATATATATTTATATTATATTGTGTTATATATATACAGTATATATATATATACATACAGTTTTATTATATTGTGTTATATATATATTTATATTATATTGTGTTATATATATATATATATTTAAAAGACCTTGAGGTAATCGTTGTGCAAACAAATTCAAAAAAGAAAAAGAGCAATCAGAGATTGCAGACCCTCACCATGTGACGTCCACGGGACTTGAACAGTCCCGCCAACGTAGAATGAGCCGAAACGATGATCGGTTATTTTTATAACCCAAGATGCACGGTTTTAATCGCTCCTCTAGGCAAACGACGAGGAAGGTGCACGAGTCACTTTTCACTGAGTTAATAATGATTTATTTCTCTAACCAGAACGATAATAAGACTCTGCAAGAGGAGGATCCGTGGGCGATTCGACGGGAGTGTGTGTCGCGTGTGGGGAAACACAAACATTCAATGGTATACAAATCTCAAACCCTCCAAGTGCCAGGTACACACACACACACACACACCACGCACACACAAAACGAGCTAGTGGTCAGCTTGCCCGTCGGTGTCGAATAACAGTCACGATTGGTGCCGGACGAGCTGGCGTTCGCCCGTCAGGGACAGGAGACACTTGTCCCGAGGTTCCGTCAGCCCTTCCGCGCAAGACCCGGTTTCCGCCTGTGAGCCTCAACCAGCACCGTGTGCTTTCCTGAGCTGTCGACCTCCTGTGTAGGCCCAAGCAGCCCTCACAGCGCCAGGACCAGTTCTAGCGCCAAGATGCGAGCAGAGAGAGCATGTCCGCCCGCCGTTCGGTCCCGCACTCCGAGCCAGCAGAACTCGAGAGCCAACCGAGGTGAGGAACGAGGCACAGCAAGGCCACGAGACATGACGAATCGAGGAACGAACAAGAGCAACCAGAGAGAGCTCTGTGGTGCCGCCTCGACGAGAGCCTTTTTCTTTCTCACTCCTCCTTCGTTCCTCTCCCAACCAGATCGCTTTTTCTACTCGAGTCCTCGTCATTCCAACGGAACCCTTTTTATTGGCCCTCTGCCTGTCGCCTTCCGCAATCGTGATTAAGGGGTGGAGCCATCCGCAGCACCGTCCTGTTGCGTCACGGCAAGCTACAGGAAATACTAAAAGGGATACGCAAAACACTTACCTAACCGTCTCCCTATCTAATTATTGTGACAAGTTATCATATCCCCCTTATAGAAATGGACATTTACTAGACAATTTATCACCACTGAATTGTACTTATTACATCGAGATTCGGTACAACTCTAACAGCATGGCATACCTAATTAAACATCCTAATTTCTTGAATGCATACCCCCCCCCCTCAGACGTAACAATATAGTATATTATTATGTATATATAGATATAACAGTTATTATATTGTGTTATATATATATATATATTTAAAAGACCTTAAGGTAATCGTTGTGAAAACAAATTCAAAAAAGAAAGAGAGCAATCAGAGATTGCAGACCGTCACCAGGACTTGTTTTGTGTGGTGTTTGTGTACTCGTGTTATGTAATTAATAATAGACATAACTAGAACTGCCACTTTTTAACTGCTGGCAGTGATGCCTGGGTACCAAGACATCCCGCTTTGATGCAACCCAGCTTTGATCGAACACTTGACCCTGACCCATGACGTTTATTATTATTCAATTGAATTTAGAATGGGATTAAATTGAATTCAAATCAAATGGAAGACCAAATAGGTACAGTGCTGCATTGGAGGAATCAGAAGGAACCCAAACAAGCAAAAAGCAAAGATTGAGTCATCAGGAGGAATATGGATAGAATTTGGTTTCAGCTGCTACTCCTCCACCCTGAAACCCATCCAGGCACAGCCAAGTGAGCCTTATTCAAAAAAAAAAATAAAAAAAAGAACCCAGTTCAAAAAATAAAATAATTCTGGCTACTAGACCATGTTTTCAATCAGGTTGAAATTTAAAACATGTATTCCACATCACTACCAGATCATAACTGTGAAGTTTCATGTCAATCGATGAAACGGTTCAAGAGAAATCATTTTTTAAAAAGATTTTCGTTCAATCCAATATGGCTGCCAGACCATGTGACCGATTCATTATTCGTGAGCACCCTGGTATCCCTCAGGCTTGGGGAAGATGTGTGTGAAGTTCCCCTCAATCTGTCCAGCCGTTCTGGTGAAGATTTTTATTGGTTTGAGGATAAATCCAATATGGCTGCCAAACCATGTCATATGTGTGATTGTTTTGTTCCTCATGGATAGGCAGTCATACTTGTAAAGTTTCTCATCGATCTGTTGAGCCATTTCAGAGAAGAAGATTTTTGAAGGTTTAAATAAACAAACTATAGCTGCCGAATCATGTGGCTGATGTCAATTTTTTTTTTCTGTGGAGCAAGTTATCCCGAGATTACCCTCAAAATTTTTTTATCTGATTGGATGTAGCTTCTACATATGGAATTGTGACGTCATAACGAAGGCACCTATGACGTCCTCATCAATCACACTTATCAATCAATCACATCCGCATGAGGAGTACTTGCCATGTGTCAAGTTTCATTTTTATTAGCCGATTATATATATATATATTGCGGGCGTATTATGTGATACCGGTCGTCCGTCCATCCGTTCCTGCTCCGCACTCTAACTCCAAGTTTTCAATTTCACGTTTCATATTTGGTACATAGGTACAGACTGTGGAAGACGGTGTGTCGCGACATACGTTCGTCATCTAAAGTGGTTGCCAAGAAACCAGGATGCTGTTTTCCATGAGTAGCACAATTCTGTATATACCTTCTTGTTCGGGCGTATATTGTGTTCACTTGAGCTCTTGTTTTCCTTGGTGCGGTTTGGGAGATACAGAGGGCCAAAGTTTTTTTATGTTTTTCCAACCTGGCTGCCATACCATGTGACCTATGATGGCATACTGATCATCAAAACATTCCACATGATTAGTCGCTTCTATGGTGAAAATTTCGTCTCAATCCGTCAAGCGGTTGCGGAGAAAAACGCTAAAGTTCTGTGCAGACAAATAAACAGACAAACGGACCCAAATGCAATATCCTCTCCTCTGGCTAGGGTATTGATTGCAAGGAAGATAATAATAAACAAATATACCCATCAGAGATGGGGAATCCCCCGCCATTGAAACATTTTTTTCAAGATGGCCTCTCCGGTCGGCCATCTTGGATCCGGCCACGCCCAAAATCAATAGGGTTCTTCCTTTTCAGGTGGTACATGTGTGACCCAAATTTCAAATCGATATGGCGAACAGTTTATGAGTTATCGCACTCACAGCTATAAATGTTGACGCCCAGCCAGCCGGACGGACGACCCGGGTGACAATATCCCCCTTCCGCCACGCGGCGGGGGACAAAAACTACAACATAGTCAACAAAGGGGGTAAACAAAATCTCATGTTTGAAAAGAATCCAGAAAGATTACCGTGAACGAGGGAAGCAAAAGCAAAATATATCTAGTCCCACTGAGAAGGGGTGGAATGGATCCAAAACTTGGAGGGGAAAAAAAACAACACCTTAAGGAAATGGCTCCAGTGATATTTGATTAAGAAAATAAAATAAAAAATTGTAAAAATGCCTAATTTTAATAGCCCAGGCCCGGATGAAATTCCAAACTTCTGGTTAAAGCAACTAGATGCTCTCCACAATCACTCCGCTCGAGCGTTCAACAAACTCGGCCAAGGGACGAGGTATTGGATGAGTGGCTCACAAAAGGTAACACCTTCCTCATCCCAAAATCTGAACAAACCCACTACCTCACCAGTATCGATTAATAACACGTCTACCAACAATGTACAAGCTTCTGACGGCAATCATCACAGAAATGATATACCATCACCTAATACAACAAGGAGGCCAAGAGGCATAAGGGATGTAAAAGAGAATGCTACAGAACAATCGGCTATCTACTACTAAACATTTATAAGCCATACTCGAAAACTGTAAAATTAGAAGATTGAAATTGTCCACAGCATGGATAAACTACAAAAATGCTTTTGATGGTGAGTAGGGTGGATATACTGATTCTGGCTCACTTTTCCCCATGTAAATGAATGGGGGATTTTCAAGCGATTCACCATTTTTTTCCCCTAAAATTACACCCCCTTTTTATCCCAAGGTATATTTGTTTGTTCTCCCTTTTAACCTAGGGCATTCTATTCAAATAACCAATGCGACAAGATAAAGATTGGTTCAGATAGCAACGTAGTAATGTGGTTTGTTCAAGTGATTCTGAAGAAATATCTGAACCTGTAAGCCTAGGGACACTCATTTTCAAATAACCAATGCATATTGTTAGCTCAATCATTGAACCTATAAAGATTTGTTCATTCTCATATTCCTTAATAGTTTAATTTCTTTTGCACATATCCCCATCTAAAATATTTAAAAATAAAACATTTGAATCTTTATATTTTCAAGATACCCTTTTGTGCCATTACGAAATGTGTATACTTCTCTTAATGATCTCATCTGACCACCTCCTGAGTTGCATATCATTTTGAGATTATAGTAAATTGTTTTTCCATTGTTCAATTGATAACCATCGAAGTTTTCAGTCCATTCAAGGATATTTTTATTTTCTTTACATCCTCCACTCATTGGTTTTAAATTGATTCGCTTATTTGTTTATTTACCTTGTTTTAGTTATTTTTTCAATAAGACTTATTTGATATTTTCCACATTCATTATGTTTTCCATTATATACCAGACTAGATTTTCTCCACTCTTTAGTTTGATTAATACTTGGTTCGACCATTATATACCGTGAAAAAACGTGGCGGTAGCCTTAAAAACCCTAACCCATCTTCCCATCGTTAAAACTTGTGTCCATATGGAACACAATCTATTCTATCACTCTATATCATACAATATCCATATGAACACAATCTATTCCATTTTCAAAATAAATCTCTTATCATCAAAGTCCTAGCCTTTTTATTACTTCTTCACTATATATCTTATGTTTATAACTTCTTATTGTATTCATTTTCCTATATTCTCTTTCTTATTCATCAAACATTATAATATTTCTAAAAGTATTGATCTTATTACATATTTCTTTATTCCCTTACCTTTTATCAATCTGCTCACCATACTTATAAGCATATGCCTTTGCTCTCAATCCAATAAACTCACTCATTACTTTTCCACCCAACTCATCCTTAAACTTACCAATAACCTTTTCATTCTTTTTGAAAATAACTCATCTTCTTACTTAAAATTACTTGTATCAACACTCCAATATTTTCTTCATATCTATAAACATCATCAGTTTTTATATCTAGAAATAAAGCTATCAGTGTCCATATACAACAATGAAACATTTTCACCATACTCTTTCTTTAATTCATTATACAAATAACATACATCAATATCTTGATAAATCAAGAACTGCGTTCCAATATAAATTGGTTTATCCATTACAATACTTTCCTTTTTCATATGAATAGCAGAAAAGTTCTCTGAAAAAACCTTCTTCTCTCTCAAAACTTGGTTTATTTATCAATCTAGAAGCTTCTTTCCAAGATGTTGCGAATCTAATGTTTTGCCTGTTTCTAACATTTCCATAGTCTTTCCAAATACAGCATTATCATTAATTTATAAAGTCCTCTTCAAATTTTACTTTTGTTAATTTGCCTCCATATCTGTATTGAAGATTTAAATATACTTTTCATTCCAAGACTTTGTTATAAATTTTTAAAAACTCTAGAATTTTAGCTACTCTCAACCCAGCAGATAATATTGTCTCAAGTTCCTTTGATGCAAACATTCCTCTTTATCAAAAATGTTGTAATAACCTTTTCTGTATTTTTCCTTTAATATTAAAACTTTATGATAATTCACTTAACCACTTTCTTTGGGTTCTTCTCACATGCAAAAGGAAGATCTTTATGCTTATTATGAAGATTACTTGGGTACTTCAATTCACTTCAAAATAATAACCTTCTTCCTCCTCTCATTCCTCTAGAAGAAATAACATATTCATTCAAGCCTTTTCATAATCCTTTTCTTCACCACTCTAATTTACCATAAGCAGAGTTGAGACATTGCCCATCCATACAAATTATAGCATCAAATACATCAATAATTACTATCTTTTCACTCTTATAATTGGAAGATATTTATTATTTGCTTTAGCTTCTTTTGAACATACTTGTGATATTCCACCTCTCTTAGACTTCTCAATCATCAAAAGCATATCTACATCACTGATTAATCAATATCTTGTTTTGTCATTTTCAACATTGCACTCCAAGCTAAACCAGAGCGTGAATAGTGGGCAGGATCAATCCATAACAATTTTTATTATGACAGAGTGATCTAATGCTTCGAAACACATCAGCTAACAAAACATCTGTTTTTAGATAAAATCATGATATTCTCCAAGGTTCTTTATCTTAAATATTTTCCAAATTTCTTTGCGTGTTTATATTCCTTATCACTTATCTCTTCTCATAAAGTTATTATAGAAACTTTCTTTTGAAGGAAGTTGTGTTTCTTAAATCTCATAAATGAATTCATATAATCATAAGGATAAATTCCCTTCCTGTAAGAATTTCTCTTTACTTTGAAATTTCATTCCTTGTTTGAATTTCCTCTCGAGTTAGAATTCCCTCTTTAACCAGAATTTCATCTATAATCGAATTCCTCTTTAGTTAGAATTCATTCATTGTTTGAATTTTCTTTACAATTAGAATTCATCTTCAGTAAGAATTCTTCATTAATCCTCATTAATTAGAATTTCCTCTTTATTTGGAATTCTCTCTTTAATCTGAATTTCCTCTTTAGTTAGAATTTCCTCTTTGGAAAGAATGAATTAAGATTGGAAAAGAGCCTGTGGAGCTTAGATTTATGCTAGGTTGGCTAGTGGTGTTCCCATAAACTTGTAGAATCTAGAACCTAAACGAGTTATGTTTTGTGAATATCATTTTTGCAAATGAAATATCTTTTACTTGTGTTGTTATGGCAGAAATATTCCCTGTGTTTTTGAAAGTTCATTTATAAATAGTGTGCATCATAGTTGGCGCTGTTGTGAAGAAAGACTGGGAATAAAAGAGTAATTTATAATTAAGATACAACAGGAATGAGCGGACCTCTATATTACCAAGATGACAATTATCCCTAACTTTAGACTCCTCAATTTCCTCCTCCAATATGAAGATATTGTTCTTTCTAAATTCTAATTTTCTTCTTTGGTTAATTTCATCGTTCATTGTTCTTTCATTAATTTAGTTAGTCTTATACAACCTTTTCAATCGTTTTACAACTCTTGTGAAGCATTTTTCCACGATATGTTCAAGTTTATTATAGTTTTCTCCAACGAATGATTTGATATAATAACAGAAGCCACAATGAATATGTTTTGTATATTTTTGTATATGATTCTTTTGGATTAGGAGAAGCAGTATTTATCTTTTTAAGGATACACTCAAAATCAGCGTATATTACAAATGGGTGCATGATAGATTTATATAATCTTCAAAAGAAATCTTTTCACCAGGTTTAGCATTGTAATTACAGCTGATTTATGATTACTACAATATTTTGAATGTTGTTCTAATCGTTCTTTTGTTATGAAATGAATTAAGACATCGCTTACAAGGATATATTTGTTTGCTGTTCTGAATACTCTGAGAAGAGATTAATCTTGTAAATTATTGATGTATGTTAATGTGAATCTTCAACACTAAAATATAAAAGATCAATGTGTGTTTCTCATTTTTATAGTTGTTGAATTTTTAATATTTGAACTTTTTTGTATCCGTTAATCCATATACGATTAATAGAAGATTATTCTTTTTCTCAAATTTAGGAATATCTGTTAGTGCATTGGGAATTAAATCTTTAATGTCCAAGGTATTCTCGATTTCATATATTGTTTACTCTCTGAATTACATTTTGGTGGAGTGAGCAAGACAGACAGAGAAAACATTATATCATTTTCTATATTAAACTGCCTCTTAGTTTTAGTTTCTTTTTAGTAATTCAATATAAGAAGACTTTAAGAGGGTTTGATTTTAGAATGTGTATATCTTAAAAAGATGATTTTTTATATTGAATCCACTTCCTACCACTGTATTATCACATCCTGCTCTGTCTTGATAGTTCTTCATAAACCCCACTATTCAAAAAATCTTGAAATGATGTTTATAAAATGAAGATCTTCTCATATAAGGAGTTTGTTCTTCATCTGTCTTTTCATATTCATTTTCACTCCCATATAAAACTTTAAAGTTTTCATTCTTTTAATGTCTTTTTAATAACTTTTTCAACATAGGTTTCACTATTTCAATTGATTCAGCCTATTGATGATGACCGGGTTCTCCAAATTTGAAAAATCCTTATTTTTATATGCCCTTTAAATGCCCCATCAGTGTTTTCAATATGATAGTCTCCCTTTACTTTAAACTCATTTTTTTCTGTGTTTTGTGATTGAAGATGTCTTTATAACTACTCTTCAAAACATCCTTTGAGCAGATTATCACAACGTTTTCTTTCCAACTCAAGAGGAGATATTTTATGAATAGATTAATGTGTGTTTGTTGGTTCGGAGGTGTTTTCTATAATGTTTATATTCGTGATTACAAACATCGCAGTACTTTATTCACCATATTTATATAATAAAACTTTGTCTGAAACTAAAATTTTCTTGATGAAATTCGTTATTTTACAGGTGAATCTGTGCTTAAACTAAATTTTTCTTGATGAAATTTTCCCGTTATTTTACAGTGAATCTCTGCTTAAACTAAAATTTTCTTGATGAAAATCTCTCTC